>APFE030195221.1:48673-89946 GCA_000404065.3 Pinus taeda | reverse complement strand
TTAATTTTAAATTATTTAGAGGGCGTTTGACTAGGGTTCTTGAATGAGTTAGTAGCCGTTAGAGTGTTGTAGCCGTTGTGAGTCTCTGCTTAGGCTATTTAAACTGATGAGCTAGATCTGTATTTTCAACTTGTCCTGACGATGAACCACATTGGTTGGTTCGAAACGCGTTGGCAAAAATTTTTCCCATGTGATTTACGCTGAAGCCCTCCTTATAACTATGACGAATCACAGAAGTCTCAATTCTACAATCATAAGATGTGCTTATCGCCTTTACGTCCCCTAAATTATCATAGTATTTAATATATGGTTCTATCATAGAGCTCAACATAGGTCATATCTTCACTTCATCACATGCATCATTCTTTTTATTCATTGCACATCCATTTATTGTTGCACTTTGACTTCCCATGCCATCTTTTCACCCTTTAGCAAACCTTACATCCTATCATATTGCAACAATTGATATACATAATTTTAACGTGTAGTCATTCAAAATTTCATTCATAGTTTTGGCATTGCTCCTCCATCGTATTGGTCATCATTTCAACACATTAGTTGATATCCTTTTCATTGCACCAACATTTCATTTTGATGCCCTTTTTGTATTATCACTCCTTGCATTTTATATAATAAGTTTCAATGTATTTTCTTTCACATTGTATGTAATATATTCCTTTTGTTGTGAATGTATATGATATCATTTTAATATTTTAGTGAAATTCATCTTGTATTCATACTTTCCATTGCATGGTTTTAACATGATCTCCTTTATGACATTTGCATTGTTTGATCAAATGGTTTTTGTAATGTAACCTTGACATTACTCCATCACTTGTAGGGTCTCATCGCATATGCATAGTCTCTGATCATAGTGTGTGTTTCAATGCATATCCTTTCATTTTTTGCACCTTATTTAATTATTATAGCTTGTATATCGTAGTGCAAAACCATGGTTGTATAGTTTTATTATCACATTACATGTTAATCATAGTCATTTATCACATGAATTCTTCACTTTCCATTGTGCTTGCTCTAATTCATCCTTTTGAGAATGTTTTTCCTAACCCATATGCCAAATGTGATATGATAGATGGTGTGTACATTTCCCTTGTTAGGATATGAATCTTGCATGCATCCATAGATTTCCACTATTGATGACATAAATTATAAGCACTAATAGTTTTAGTAAATAAGTTTTCTAGGGATTCTAAAGAAACTTCCAAATTATTTTGTAAATAAAAATGATAAGGATGTTTCCAAATTAATTCTTGAAAAAGTGATACAACATGCAACATGTGGAGGTTTGTAAGACTTAAACTTATGTACGTGGAAAAGCATTTTCCTCAACCCTATTTAACCTTCAAGCACATTAATGGATTTAATAGTTGAAGGCGATATGATTATGGTGTACTTCCAATCCTGATCTTGTAACCACCTTGACTATAAAATTTCATGAAACACCCAAGAGGATTCAAGCTAAAGGTGCATCTTAGAGGGTGTGAATCAAGATTAAGCCTAGATAGCATTTTCATTTATACCATAAAAGTTATGATGGTTGATTACAATGCATGTTATCATTTCGAAAGCATGTGACCAAAGTAACACTTCCTTCATCCTTATGCATTCAAAAGGAGTTAAAGCAAAATGGTGCAAGGAAAATATATGCAATATGAATCAGACATACATGAGAAACCACAACTTCCCATGAAAGCTAGTGTTATCACTCAGAATTTTTCCCTAGAAGTTATCAGAAGAAGGAAAAGACTGAGGTAACTAAAAATCAATCTTTTAAGTATAGGCTCTAGCCAACCTATGACTTAGAGAGGGCTCTCTCTATATACTTTAACTTTGTTTTTCTAGGATTTTAGGCTAGTTCTTAAAGTTAAGGGGTTTTTGGATTTGTATTGGAAGTTGGATGGTGGAATCCTTAGACAAATGGATAAAATGATGTCTCTGGCTATTGGGCTATGGAGTCAAAGAGGTGCAATAGAACTGGGATTAAATCATTAAAGGGAGTATTCAATGGGCAAGCTAGTAGAGTGAAACATAGGTTTTTAGGTTGAATGGGTGAAATGATCTTAACCAGGGTGAAAGAGCACTTAAGAATCCTCAAATTAAAAGGAAGAACAGAGGATGATCATGAGTGAAGGGAAGTGAAGAATCCTTCACTATAGACCAGAGAGAAACTATCTGAACTAATGGGCAATCAAGAATTCCTTAACTTAGATAATTTTAGCAGAAAACATACAAAATGCCTAATAGTCAAAACAGAGTGCAGTGAAGCAAGTTCTGAGATATCATTCTATATTAAAGCATTTAGATTTTAGATACATTTAAGATTCTGGAAAAACTTTTAAAAGGAAAGTGACAACACAAAAGAAGATACTTGTCTGTATTTTGAACTACACATGAACCCATTGAAATGCCTTTTCTTTATTCAAAAATCTAGCTTACTGTCCAAACAATGATACAATAGCTTACAGTGTTTGATCAAGAAAACTATAGAAATTTCTAAGAATCCACCCTACATACTTCGAATTGTGAAGTATTTATACAAAAAATTATTACAAAATATCCCAAAACAACTTCAGATTTAATCTAGGAAATACAAAATATCTTCTTGCAAGAAGATAGAGACAGCTAATGAACTGTTTCATGCTGTCCCTTTTATTATGGTTGTGCTGGCCTTTATTGTTGAAGTGTTAGCCTTTTAATCTGGCTTGCAGTTGTGGAGTTTCATGCTGGAGTCTTCTTTACTTTCATCTTTCAACTGATACTCTTTAACTCTGATACTCTTTGACCCTGATGCCCTGTTTTCACCTATTTAACCTGGTTGCCTTCATTTTTACTATGTAGTAAATTTCTGCTGTAAATTTATCATAGTAAATTTGTCATTTTCTCCCACCATTCTACATCTGGTAATTTCACATTCACCATTCTCCTATAGATTTCATCGGCCTAAGTATACTTTGCAAAATTTGGCTTCGTGAGGAACAAATGTTTTACCTCATGCTCAAGGAAAAACAAGTTTTCAAAGGTGTCATATAATACTTTGCCTGTTGGCAGGGCTTTAATGGATGAAGAACTCGCTTCTTCCTTAGCCAATTTTCTAAGTCTATCACCATAGTTCAACTGTGTCATTAGTTTATCATTGATGACCATAGGACTAGGCAAACCTTTCTCCCTCAAAATCTAGAATTTAGCCATGAACCTATCAATGGCTACCTGCATATTGTGGCACTTTTCTTCAAAATTAAGCATAAGGTTCTGTTTGGAAAGGACCTTCCTTATTTCTAAAATGGTAACAGTCCTATCTGCTATATTTAGCTCTTGGAGCTCTTATCTGTTCTTGATGTTGAGGAAGTGGATGAGTCTATTTGCATCCTCTGGCTTATTTCCCAATTCCTCCTTTACTTTCTAGATAGCTTCTGTAGCTATCTTTACCAGCTATGTTTGTTCAAAAATTACTTGGATTGATGGCCAGATATCATTGACAGAGTCAATGATATTGGCCCACAACATTTCTTTGGTTTGTCCAAGTGGTTTCTCCAGTGTTAAGTCCTTCTCTAGGATTTTGATTCTCTCACCCATTCTCTAGGTCCTTTGTGTTTGTTCTTTCTGCTTTAGTTGGGCAAGTCTACATTCTGTTTCCAAAATTGCAACCTTTTCCCTTAACTTGTTCATTTCATTAGCCTGGATAGACATCTCTTCCATGGCTTTAACAAGTTCTATTGCTTTCTCTCCTGATGCAACTGTTGTTGATGTAAACTTTGTTGTTGCTGGCAAGGCTGTTGCAAGTGGCGTTGTAGGTGCCAAAGATGTTGCTAGTGTGGATGGAACTGCTATGGAGACTGTGGGGATAACATTTATTGAAGAGGTGGCCACATCTACTTGTCTTAATTGGATCGAAACATCACTTTCCTTTTCAGTCTCTTTAAGTTGGTCATTCAATTTCATGACCAAGTCCATTAGTTCTTCATGCCCCTGCTGGGCTTCTAGGACTTCTAGTGTTTGCAGATGCTATAAATGAGGTATTTTTAGTTGTTTCTTCAATGCAGCTAGGTATTCGTTATTCTTTTTGATAAGATGTTATGTATCTTATATATCCTTGGGATCATGTCACAATTCAATTACTAAGTCCTCTAAGGACTTGATCCTTGTGTCCTTAGCCTATGAGGAAGCCTTCTCCAACTGGAATTGTGTTGAGATGTTGTTCATGGAGTTCTGTTGCTGATGGGAAACTATGTATTTACTTGTCAGGGTGGAGTATATCATCTCTCCAGCCTGTTTGTGTAGCTCAATATTCTCTAGGAGATGAATATCCCTTGCCAACACTTCGAAATCTACCCTTTTGAAATTTGATGTTGTCTTTGGTTGCTGGGTTGTGGGCTTAACAAAGTTCATCGGAAGCTTCCCTTCTTTAATGTCAAAGGCTAACATTAGCCTTGCTTGATTGGTAGGAGTCAACTTCAGGTATTGTGAATAGGTTTGGGCATTAAGCCTCTCATTTCTAGCCTTGATTTCTTTATATCTTTCCTTAAAATCTTGGTCTTTGTCAGAAGGCATTTTGAAGGAAGATACTTCAACACTGAGCTGCCTTTCCAACATCTGAGTTTGTGATGTGGAAGGCTATTGCCTACCTCTAGATGGAGTGGCAGGCCTACTTCTTTCTACTCCTGTATTTGTGACTTTAGCTGAGTCTTCAGTAAACTCTTGCTCAGAGGCTACATTTAGCCTTTGCCTCTTGTTTGATTCTTGTTGCAAATCAGAGGTGGCCATTCTTGAAGTGGACACCCATTCTCTGTTTCTTTTTGGGATCTTCTCCTCATTCTGAGGAGTCTGCATGACTGGAGGGGTGCTCATAGTAGTCTCTGGTCTTTCTAGTACCTACAGAAAAGAGTTTTCATCAAGCTGCTTTTATAAATCAATTAGAGAATTCTCTACATCTACTCTGGTGCTGCCCTGGTCTACTAGGGTACCCTCCACCCACTTTGTCCGATTTGCATATGCTTCTATTTCAGGTATGGGATGGTGGATGAAAGGTCCCAGCTTGACCTTTTGTCTCTTCTTTGTGATGAATTACAAAGGATCATATCTCCAGACAAAACTTCTTTGGAACATCATATTCTGTAATATCAAGTCTGCCTCTTGGCCAACCTCTCTAGAGTTGCATATGAAGGGGCCTAGTTGTTCTTTTATTTTTAAATTGGCCTTCTTCTTAGCATTGGAAAAGTTTATTTAATCTACATTGATAATTTTCCTATAGTATTCTAATGCAAACAACCTCATTGGGAGGTATCTTGGTAGCTTGTATGGTGCCAACATGCAACCATAAATCCTAATTTTTGTATGGTTCTAGTAAAGGTACTAGTCACCAACTTTGGTTTGTTTAGATAATTGAAGGACTCTTTTTATTTCTGGATAGATTCTAGGAGGAGGGATTCCAGTCAACATTGTCATGACTGGATGTACAAATAAATCAATGAAATCAGAGTAAGAGTATGGAGACTGGTATTGATGGATTAATGGGGTCCAAAAAATGACTAACCTGGGCTGACCCTTGGTGTCCAGCTTTTGAAGGGTGAATGGGAACTTCTCTAATTGATAATATAAGAACATATGGTATAAAACTGAGGAGAACTTAAAAACCCTTTCATTATTCATCCTTAGGAATTGTTCATGCATCCTATCCGTATATATTGGGCATAGTCATAAATGACAATTGGAGGCTGCCCTAGAGTGTAGATGGACATGAAGGCAAGGATTATTTCTTTAATGTACTCACTAGTGGAGTAACCCAAAACATAAGATATCATGGCTACAATATTCTAGCCCCATGGAGAGAAAATTATTGATATATATGGAGGGGAGTCCTTAGGGATGTGTTTCTCTTCTCTGCTGAAGGTTTGGAATAGTTGGGCCAACTTTGCAGAGCTAAGTTTGGGATACAAGTCCAACAAGTCCCCAATTGAAAGTGGGGTTAGGCTTGGTCTTGGTTGGAGCTGCAACATTTCATTTATAGACTTAGCAGTGATGGTGAAAGGGACCTTATGGTCATGAGACGTGACAATTTTGTGGCTAGGGACGTAGCAAGCATAACACATATGGACAATTTCAGGAAAAATGTGGACTTGGGGGAACTAGTACTTGGGAAAATTTGATTCCCGAAGGCCAATTTCATCAGCATGGTTCAAGAACTTGTCCCTATTTTGGAAATGTGCTTTGAGTAGGCATTCTAGGACAGTGGTATCTATTATTTGGAAATATTTATCCACCAAAGGAAGGTGGTCTATGTCTAAATGAGGTGTAGTGATGGGCCTCACATCCATTGCAATTGGGGCAGCCATACTCAGTTCTTGTGGATTTGAGTGTGGGAGTGATTTAGAGTTTTTAGGGCAATGGAGGTTTTGTAGTTGTTTATGGCTCACAGTGTTAAAATTTAAGTAAATTTGGTCTTTTTACTTAATTAACAATGTCAAAGAGGATGAATTAACTTGGAATTTGACAATGGAGCTGGAATTCCACGGTTAAATACCTGGAATTCGGTGGATTTGGCTGTAAATGGTGGTTGGAGGCGGTTGTAGAGGTTCGTATGGTACTGGTATGGACTGGTGAACGAGCTAGGCTGTCTACAGCATCTGTGAGCAATGGCAGAGGTCTATGAGAAATTTGGCTATTTGCAGGGATTGCAATGAATTTCTAAGCTCTCAAAGGCAAAATGCACGAAAAGAGTAAAAAGAGGGGTAAACGGGCTTTTATAGGGAAAATAGTTAATTTTGGTAGGTTCCACTATTTGATGAACAATGACGGTTTTTGGTTGGAAAGGGAAAGTTGTTTTGGGAGGTCCATTGTATCACTTTTGTGGTGCGGGTGGTATTTGGGAGGGGTCGCCCAATTCCATTCAGTGCTTAACACGTAGCATCAGGGGCCAAGGGGGAAACTGCCTTAATGGGCGGGTAAAGGGTGGATGTCAAGTGGGCCCGATATGTTTGTGGGGCATTGGTTGTGGAGGAGGGATGATTGATGGTGATCGGGAGATGGGAGTTGCGCGGGGGTGAATGATGTGATTTGATGGGGGGCTTGAGGACTTAATCATTAGCAGTATGAGATTATTTTAGAGATTAATCTCATCAGGGGCTTTTTAACACAGGATTAAGGACCAAGGGCAGGTTTTTAAAGTTTTTTGCACGATAAGGGGTAGTAACATGGTTTATAAATAAACTAAGGGGTGGGGCTATTTTATATAAGGGGGTTAATTATATATGGGTTAGTGGGTTTTCCGAGAATTTTATATATTTAATTAAAAAAGTTAATATGAAGTGAAATGAGTGGAAGGGGTATTAGGCTTAGGTGTATGAAATGTTGTGTGTTTTTCCATATACCTAGTACTTAGGATAAATGTATTTGGTGGGTTTGTGTACATGAAACATGTTTATAAAGGGGTTTTGTGAGGGGGATGAATGAATTATTGTGAAAGTTAACACCTTTCCTTCTTAAGTCATCAAGACAAGGGTCCGGTCCCACCAAAATTTAGAGAAATGCTCTAAGCCTTTTTGACTTAAAAGCTATAGGTATTAATATTTTTCTTATGGAAGGGAAGTTAGTGAGTGTCATGGGGGTTAAAATTAACGAGGGGATGTTAAGTAAACCAAATTGTGAACCGTTGCCTTTGTTTTGTTTACCACTTATGCATATTTAAATGATGCATTTGGAACAATGACATAAGTACTTTTTGTATCAAATGACATGATATTTCTGCAACCTTTCTACTACTTACCCACTTACTCATCCTACCATTTTTTCTTCAATTTATTTGGGTGCATTTAGGCTAGCAAACCTTTATCAATCTTTTCTTTTCTTTACAAAATAAAATATATAAGTCTAACCTTATATCCTCCAAGGGCTCAAATTAAACTGATGGGCTCCTTTTATTCACTCTACCTATCTAATGATCTGCCAAGATTACACTATTTGGTCAGATTTATTCACTACCTATGAAACATAAAATTCAAAGCATGAAATAGCCAAGTTTAAACATTTTGACTATCATGGATTGTGGCATAAGTAACAAGCTGCACAAAATCATCTATTTTGAATAAAAAGTAAATAGTAGTGGCATTTTGACTTGCACACTTTCCTGGTCTCTTTTTGTCTTTTGGGGTTCATATATTTCATTTTTTGGACCTATTTTCATTCCTTTTTTTTGTCCTTTGATTATTCTTTTAGGACATACCCTCTCTATATTTTTTAATTTTTTAATATGGAAAAAATTTGCAAAAAGCAAAGGTATGTACAATATTACAAGGCTCAACATTAGTTATTCAAAATTATGACTCCTATTGGTATAGGAACCTAATAGTGGCTCCAATTGGGGATGGCATTTCTTGGTGAAATGTCAAGAACTTTGTAGATCAGTAGCCTTTGAATTGTTGTTGATGTTACCTTGCAAAATTATCCTCTATGCCTCTGCATTATTGATACTTATGATAGTGAAACCTTAAAGCTTAGGGCCTTCTCTTTGGGTTTCGACTTCAAAGACCACCATCCAATCCAAACTAAACTTTTTTGAAGAAAAATTAAATATGTACAATGGGAAGTAAAAATCAGTAGCTAGGTTCAAAATAGTGTTTGAGCATTCGACCATTCACTGGTCCACCTTCTACTTCTATACCATCCATTTCTCTTAGGACGAAAGCATTATTACCTCTGAAAGCATAAATGACATATGGGCCTTTCCATAGGAAATCAAATTTCCCATGTTTACTTTTATCTTCCCTTCTTGAATCCCATTTTTGGACTTTGTCACCAAGGTAGAAATCTTCAACCTTGGTTCTCTTATCAAAAATCCTTTTAATCCTTTCTTGCACAACCTGAGATCTGATATATACTTCCTCCTTGGCTTGTTGAAGGTGGATTGTTTGGTTGATTCTTCTTTGGATACTATTTGGTTCAACCTGCAGCTCTTGAAGGAGCTTCATCACTGGTGTTCCCAAGGAGGATGGAAAAACAACTTCCATCCCATAAACTAGTTGGTAGGGAGAGGTGCCAATTGATTTCTTAGTAGTTAGTCTGTCTTCCCATAAGGCATTGACCAAATTTTTATTCAATGTTTTCTTATTGTCTTCTAACAACTTTTTCATGATGTTCACCAGACTTTTGTTTGAGGATTTTGCCAGTCCATTTCCTTGAGGATAATAGGCTATGGAATGCCCCAGGGTTATATGATACTTGTTGCAAAAATCTATCATTATTTTGGATTTAAAGGTTGCTACATTATCAGTAATGAGTTTAGTTGGACATCCAAATCTTGATAGAATTTTGGTTTCAAGGAAAGTTATGATAACAATGCCAGTGGCTTTCCTTGAAGGTATGGCCTCTATCCATTTTTTGAAATAGTCTGTGGTAGTAAGGATCCACTTGTGGTTGGTAGAGGAAGGTGGGTGAATTTCACCAATGAAGTCTAAACACCATTGTTCAAAAGGTGTTTCAGAAGAGATTGGCTTGAGGGGTAAAGGTAGAAGCTTTTTCTTTCCCTCAAAAATTTGACATTTGTGACAGGAGGTCACATGTTTCTTTACAATAGAAAACAAGGTAGGCTAGTAGAAACCAGTTCTAAGAATTTTAGCAACAGTGGTTTTCCAGTAAAGGTATCCTCCACAGTCACCTGCATGAAACTCTTGTAATACTTTGTCAGATTCATCTTTTAATAAACAATTGAGAAGAATACCTTCATGATTTCTCCAAAACAAAGCATTGTGTAATATACAAAATTTTAAGGATTTCATCTTTAAAAATCTTCTTTTGGTCTTAGATAATTCAGGAGGAGCTTGTAAATTTAGTAAAACATAAATGATGTCAACATACCATGGTGATTCAATAAAGGCTTGGCTGATTAGTGGAGTTGCCATCTCTTCTTCATTATCTATTTGTGCAATAAAGTTTATATATCGGGCCTTACAATTTGATTCAACCATGAGCTTGGCTAAACCTTGGCCCTTGATTAACTTAGGTTGTTTGATTTCTATATCATATTCTAGAATAGTAGCAATCCATTTCTCCTTTTTCCATCTAGAACACCCTGAATTAGGATGTCTTTGACTACTGACTTAGGAACATAAGCTACTATATGAGAATATAAAATGTACACCCTAAAATCCTTGATAGATTTGACCAAAGCAAAAGCTTATTTTTCCATTATGTTATATTTTAAGGGGGCATCTCTCAGGGCTTTGCTAAAGAAAGCAATAGGTTGTTCATAGCCCTGGTCATTTTTCTGCAATAAAACTATAGCAATTAGGTGCTCATAAGCAAAGGAAAATAAGATGAAATATCAGTCAAATTTTGGACTGATCAAAACTGGTGTTCTAGTTAAGGCTAGTTTAATGTATTCAAAGGATTTCTTAGCCTCAACAGTCAATTTTATGGTCAAATATTTTTTCAACATATTTTTCAGTGATCTAATTAATTCTGCTATATTAGAAATAAATCTTCTAAGAAAATTAATTTTCCCTAAGAAAGCTTGTAATTCTCTAATGTTCCTTGGATGTTGTATCTGTAAGATGGCTTCTATTCTTGAAGGGTCTATTCAGATACCATCTTTTGAAATTATATGACCTAGTAAATTTCTTTCTTCTAACCGAAACAAAGACTTCTTGGGGTTTAGAGAAATTCCATATTTCCTACATTTAATAAAAACCTACCTTAGATGATCCAAATGTTGACTATTAGATTTTGAAAATACAGTAATGTCATCTAGATATATTACAAGGAAGTCATGAATTTCTTTGGCAAAGGCTATATCCATAGCCCTTTTGAAAGTGGCTCCTGCATTCATTAGTCCAAAAGGCATTTTCACATACATGAACGTGCCCCAAGGAGTAGTGAAGGCAGTCTTGGCTTGGTCATCAGGATGAACTAAGATCTGATTGTAACCAGAAAACCCATCCAATAATGAGATTTTGGTTGATCCAACTACCCTTTACAAAATATGATCCATTTTGGGGAGAGGGTAATTGTCTTTAAGTGATACTTTGTTGAGGTTCCTAAGGTCCACATAGAGTCTGATCTTGCCAATTTTCTACCTATTTGGCACTAGGTTCGAAACCCAATCAGAAAATTTGATTGGTGCAATTATCTTAGCATCATACATTCTCTAGATTTCCTTTTCAATCAAAGGTAATAGGACATGATTTATTCTTATATTTTTTTGTTTGAAAGGTTTCTTATTTTCTTTTATAGGGATTGCGTGTTGTATGATGCTGGTGTCATAGGATTTGAGGTCGTCATAAATCCAAGCAAAGACATCCTGAAATTATTTTAATAACTTAATGTATTTTACTCTTTCAGTGGGAGGTAATGATTTAGAAAGTTGGATCAATTTTGGATTTTCATCAGTGCCTATATTACACTCCTCTATATCAGATTTCAAAGGTTCCATTTTAGGCTTTTTAGGAACATTATTTGAATCAAACAAGTCTTCCAAAGGGATTAATCCCTTAGGTAAGGAATTGTCTTTGAGATTAATTACTTTAGTGTCTTCATTAATTATTTCATCAATCTCAACTTGCTCTAGGTTTTCTACATTTGATTTTGTAAATTTAGTGTGATGAAATCTAGCTATCTCTTCACCTTCTATATCATTTATTTCTATTTTATCTCTAGGGTTAGGATGTATTGATGTGTCAGTATCTATATTTCTATTTACAAATTCTTATTCAAAAATTAAAAAGTTGTTTATTTGTTTATCATCAACAAATATTTGCCAGTTCTTCAAATTATCTGGAATTGCAAGTCTATGCCTAACTTCAGCAGTGTACTGATAGTTAGGATGAAAGGGTAACTTGCAGGTGTTGGAAAACTTTTCTAAACTATGAGCCTGCATATTATGTTTCCTAGGAATTACAACAACTTTGGTTTCTAAGAAAGTTTTTAGTATTTCTACAATGGTTCCTCTGTAACAACTTAATCTAGGGCCTTTTGTCATATATACAACATTAATTTGTTTTATAACTAGGTCAGAGTCTCCCATGATAGAAGCTCTTATAGATCCTAGATTCCTAACTAATTTAAGACCTAAAATTAGTGCTTCATACTCAGCCATATTGTTAGTACATTTAAAATTTAGTCTATATGCATGGCCTTTTGAGTGATCATTCTCTAGATTGTATATCCAAACTCTTGCCCCTGCTCCAAACTTATTGATTGACCCATTAAACTCAAGTTGCCACAATTTCTCATGTTCATAATTCGCATCATCTGTTTCTACAAACTTTTCCTCATTTTGACTACCTTGTTTAGTGGAAAGTTCTAAAGTTTGGACAGTTTCCTCTTGTTTTCAAACTACAATTTCTTTTGGTTCTGTATGAACACTATCTAAAATAGTTTCTTATGTTTGATAAATATTATATAGGATAAAAGAATCAATGTCTGAATGTCTAGAGTAGATAAGAAAGTTTTGAGGCCGATCCTGGCTACTTACCATGTATTTCATTGAAGTTTCTCGGTACAGCTTCTTAGGTTGCCCAAAAATAGAAATTGTTGCATATGCCATATCAAGTTGTAAAGATCCCTGAAGTTTGGCTCCCCATGATCTAGATAACAACATGCCATGCTTCAGTGGGACGTTAGCAACCACAATATCCATAAGGATGCTCTTGGCAAGATATTGAACTAAGGTAACTCACAGGTCTTTAATCAACCCCAAACACTTTACTTGACTTGAGTCAAATGAAAATAAGTCCTTGTAAGTCCTTGTAATGTCTAGGTTCAATTTCTCCATTACTGATTTGGAAATTAAGTTGTGGGAGGTTCCAGAATCCAACATTGCATTATGAAGAATTTTGTCTTGGATGCCAAGGCTAATGTATAAACGTGGTATTCCTCCTTATAGTGGTTTTCCATTGACATTTTGACCAAATATAAGTTTTGGTTGGTCATCGAACATGTTAACGTAATCCTCATTTTCAGCAATGTTCAGGATCTGGTTTATCTGTGTTTTCTAGGTTTTATTCTTGATTAACTCTATCAAAGGGACTGAAATCTTTAACTTAGCTAGCTCTGCTCCTAGATTAAAAGGAAAAGGGGCTTTCTCTATTTGAGGGTTTTGGATTTTCATAGCAGGGATTTGAGTGGGATGGCCTTGTTTTCCTTTATTGGGGACCTCTTTTTGTGAATTTTCCAATCTAGTGTTTTGAGGTGTGTCCAATGGTTTTTTAGGGGGACAACTGAATTAGAGGGTTGATCATCAGAAGGTTGATTAGGGGTTATATATTCAATGATAGGGCCAAAAAGATTTTGGTTTTGTTTGGGGACAATCAGGAGGATTTTAGAAACCGGGGCTTCTTTGATTTTCTTAAGTTGATTTGGCGCTATTTTCTTGGTCTAGTTAGGGATATCATAATTATTTTTAGTCCTTAGGTTATATTGCTTATGTACTTCAAAGATGGCATAATCATAACCTTGTTTATAATCAGATGACTCTCCAGACTAGATTTGCAATTGCTGCAACATATGCAATTCCTGATCATCTTGGGTCATAAAAACAACACCTTCATCATCAAATCCCATCAGGTTAATCTGTGTGTCTTGCTCCAAGTCTTCAGTATGGGATGTTTCTGCATAATTTTTTTGAAAAGGAGGCCTAATATTCTGATCAGGTCCCTTTTTCCCAGTATTTTGGTTTTGGTTTTTCCTAAAGTTTGGGTTTCTAATTGGAGAAGCCTGTTGATTACCCCGATGGGGTTTCCTCTCTATATTCTCTATTCTATCCATTAAATTTTCCATGCCTTTCTAAGCTATCTATTTTAATGTCAGAGGGTGAAGGTTCATCTTTAGCTGAGCCTCTTCTTTCATTCCTAACTCTAGCTCTTTTAGCTAATAAATTAGCCTCTACGCTCACTGCTACACTTTGCATATCTTCTAGGGTTGGGGGGTTTCTTTCCCTGAGTTGGAATAACATGTCTGAGTCAAAACCATCAGGGAACTTTATTAAAGCTAAGTTAGTTGTGGGTCTATGATTAACTGGAATTGAATTGTATATATTGTTAAATCTGGTGCAGTAAACTTGAACAGTCTCATTGGGTCCTCTCCTAATATTTTCATATTCTGAAAGGATCTATAGAAGATTCTTTTTCTTTTCCCATCTATTCAAAAATTTCTACTGAAATACTTCTAAACTATCAATAATATTATTAGGCGGTGATCTAAACCATTTCCTAACTTCACTGGCTAAAGTCTGAGCAAATAGTATCATTTGGACATCTACAATATCAATTTCATGAATTTCAAAGTAGTCTGTCATTTTATTAACATGGTGATGTGTAGTGTAGTGTCATATTCCATCAAATTGGACGATTTTACTCTGGTATTCTGTTAGCATGGCACCAAGTGGAGCAAGTAAGATAAGGGGAGCATATCTATTTGCCATGGCTATAAGCTGGGAAGGGCTAAAATGTGGGTTTGAAACACTGGAAGATGATACAGTACTGGAGGATAAACTAGGACTGGTAGGTGATAAATGAGCTGTACTAGGTTGGTAAGGAAGTGAGGGTATGAATGGAGGTGGGGAATGGACTTCAGAAGTTGAAGGGAATAATGGTGAACTAAGAGTAGTGTACAATTGTTCAGAAAGCTCAAGGATCTTGGTAGTACTAAGGGATGACTGTGGTGAATTTAGAATGTACTCATCAATTGATTTTTTGGCTTTTTGGACTTCAAGGTCTGAAATAAACTCAGGATCTAAGATAGTGTCACAAATTTCACTTTTAGACTTTGAATTAAATAATGAAAAATCAAATTGCTCATCAAAGGGAAGATCTTCTAAAAACAACCATTCATCAGGGCATTAATTAGCTTTAACTAAGGGTGTGTGACTAGCTGAACTTTCTTCTATTTTGGATTTTCTTGAAATCAGGTTGGGATTATCAAATACTGGGGGAGGGTTTGGATCTGGGTTAGCCCTAGTATAATGAGTCCTCCTCGAAGCTAGAATTTCAATTTTTTTCTAATTGTTTTCTTTTTGTGAGAAATAACTTCTAATAAATTACTTCAAGAGGCTCAAAATACAAAATTAAAAATTTCTTAAAGATTTATTAGGACTAGCGTTTTTCCCCAATATTGTTGCCACTATGTTATCACTTAGAATTTTTCTCTAGAAGTTATCAGAAGAAGGAAAGGACTGAGGTAACTACAAACTAATATTTTAAGTATAGGCTCTAGCGAACCTATGAATTAGATAGGGCTCTCTCTATATAATTTAACTTTGTTTCTATGGGATTTTAGGCTAGTTCTTAAAGTTTAGGGGTTTTTGGATTTGTATTAGAAGTTGGATGGTGGAATCCTTACACAGATGGATACAATGATGTCTCTGGCTATTGGGCTATGGATTCAAAGTGGGGCAGCAGAACTGGGATTAAATCATTAAAGGGAGTATTCAATGGGCAAGATAGCATAGTGAAACACAGGTTTTTAGGTTGAATGGGTGAAATGATCTTAACCAGGGTGAGAGAGCACTTAAGAATCCTCAAACTGGGATTAAAAGGAAGAATAGAGGATGATCATGAGCAAAGGGAAGTTAAGAATCCTTTACTATAGACCAGAGGGAAACTACCTGAACTAAGGAGCAATCAAGAATTGCTTAACTTAGATAATTTTAGCAGAAAACATACAAAATGCCTAATAGTCAAAACAGAGTGCAATGAAGCAAATTCTGAGATATCATTCCATATTAAAGAATTTAGATTTCAGATACATTTAAGATTATGGAAAAACTTTTAAAAGGAAAGTGACAACACAAAATAAGATACTTGTCTGTGTTTTTCACTACACATGAATCCAGTGAAATGTCTTTGCTTTATTCAATAATCCAGCTTACTGGTCCAAACAATGATACAATAGGTTATAGTTGTTGATAAACAAAACTATAGAAATGTCTAAGAATCCACCCTACATACTTTGAATTGTGAAGTATTTATACAAAAAATTATTACAAAATATCTCAGAACAACTTGAGATTTAATTTAGGAAATACAAATATCTTCTTGCAAGAAGATACATACATCTAATGAACTACTTCATGTTGTTATTATGGTTGTGCTGGCCTTTATTGTTGAGGTGTTAGCCTTTTAATCTGGCTGTAGTTGTGGAGTTTCACGTTGGAGTCTTCTTTACTTTCATATTTCAACTGATACTCTTTAACTCTGATACACTTTGACCCTGGTGCCCTGTTTTCACCTATTTTACCTGGCTACCTTCATTTTTACTGTGTAGTAAATTTCTGTTGTAAATTTATCACAGTAAATCTGTCATTTTCTCCCACCATTTTGCATCTGGTAATTTCACATTCACCATTCTCCTGTATATTTCATCAGCCTTTGTATACTTTGCAAGATTTGGCTTGGTGAGGAACAAATGTTTTACCTCATGCTCAGGAAAAACAAGTTTTTAGAGGTGTCATATAATACTTTACCTGTTGGCAGGGCTTTTGTGGATGAAAAATTGGCTTGTTCCTTAGCCAATTTTATGAGTCTATCACCATAGTCCAACTGTGTCATTAGTTTATCATTGATGACCATAGGACTGGGCAAACCTTTCTCCCTCAAAATCTAGAATTTAGCCATGAACCTATCAATGGCTACCTGCATATTGTGGCACTTTTCTTCCAAATTAAGCATAAGGGTCCTTTTGGAAAGGACCTTCCTTATTTCTAAAATGGTAGCAGTCCTATCTTCTATATTTAGCTCTTGGAGCTCATATCTATTCTTGCTGTTGAGGAAGTGGATGAGTCTATTTGCAAACTTTGGCTTAATTGCCAATTCCTCATTTACTTGTTGGATAGATTCTATAGCTATCTTTACCAGCTCTGTTTGTTCAAAAATTACTTGGATTGATGGCCAAATATCATTGACAAAGTCAATGATATTGGCCCACAACATTTCTTTCGTTTGTCCAAGTGGTTTGTCCAGTGTTAAATCCTTCTCTAGGATTTTGATTCTCTCACCCATTCTCTAGGTCCTTTGTGTTTCTTCTTTTTGCTTCAGTTTGGCAAGTCTGTAGTTTGTTTCCAAACTTGTAACCTTTTCCCTTAACTTGTTCATTTCAGTAACCTGGATAGACATCTCTTCCATGGCTTTGACAAGTTTTGTTGCTTTCTCTCCTGATGCACCTACTGCTGATGTAGACTCTGTTGTTGTTGGAAAGGTTGTTGCAAGTGGAGTTGTAGGTGCCAAAGATGCTGTTGGTGTGGATGGCACTGCTTTGGAGACTATGGGGATAACATTTTTTGAAGAGGTGGTCACATCTACCTGTTTTAATTGGATCAAAGCATCCAATTCCTTTTCAATCTCTTTAAGTTGGTTATTCAATTTCAAGACCATGTCCATTAGTTCTTCATGCCCCTGCTGGGTTTCTAGGACTTCCAGTGTTTGTGCATGTTGTAGCTAAGGTATTTTTAGATGTTTCTTCAATTCAGTTATGTCATCATTCTTATTTTTGATAATTTTTTCTGTAGCTTTAATATCCTTGGCATCATGTCCCAATTCAATTATTAAGTCCTCTATGGACTTGATCCTTGTGTCCCTCACCTGTGAGGAGGCCTTCTCCAACTGGAATTGTATTGAGATGTTGTTTAGGGAGTTTTGTAGCTGATGGGTAGTTATGGATTTACCTGTTAGGGTGGAGTATATCATCTCTCCAGCCTGTTTGTGTAGTTCAATCTAGTCTATGGGATGAATATCCCTTGCCAACACTTTGAAATCTACCCTTTTGAAATCTAATGCTGTCTTTGGCTACTGGGTTGTGGACTTAACAAAGGTCATCTAGAGCTTCCCTTCTTTAATGTCAAAGGCTGACGTTAGCCTTGTTTGATTGGTAGGAGTCAACTTTAGGTATTGTGAATAGGTTTGGGCCTTAAGCCTCTCATTTCTAGCCTTGATTTCTTTATATCTTTCCTTAATATCTTGGTATTTGTCGCCAGGCATTCTGAAGAAAGATACTTCAACACTGAGCTACCTTTCTAACATTTGAGTTTGTGATGTGGAAGGGTCTTTCCTACCTCCAGATGGAGTGGTAGGCCTACTTCTTTTAGCTCCTATATTTGTGACTTCAACTGAGTCTTCAGTAAACTCTTGCTTAGAGGCTAGATTTAGCCTTTGCCTCTTGTTTGACTCTTGTTGCAAATCAGAGGTAGCCATTGCTGAAGTGGATACTGCTTCTCTATTTATTTTTCGGACCTTCTCCTCATTCTGAGGAGTCTGCATGATTGGAGGGGTGCTCATAGTAGTCTCTGGTCTTTCTGGTACCTGCAAAAAAGAGCTATCATCAAGCTACTTTTCTATATCAATTAGAGAATTCTCTACATCTACTCTAGTGTTGTCCTGGTCTACTAGGGTACCCTCCACCCATTCTGTCTAATTTGCATATGATTTTATTTCAAGTATGGGATGGTGGATGAAAGGTCCTAGCTTGAACTTTTGTCTCTTCTTTGTGATGAATTCCAAAGGATCATACCTCTAGACGAAACTTCTTTGGAACTTCATATTATGTAATATCATGTCTGCCTCTTGGCCAACCTCTATAGAGTTTCATATGAAGGGCCCTAGTTGGTCTTTTATTTTGAAATTGGCCTTCTTCTTGGCATTGACCAAGTTTATTTCATTTGCATTGATTATTTACCTATAGTATTCTAATGCAAACAACCTCATTGGGAGGTATCTTGGTAGCTTTTATGGTGCCAGCATGCAACCATAAATCCTGATTTTTGTATGGTTCTGGTAAAAGTACCAGTCACCAACTTTGGTCTGTTTAGATAATTGAAGGACTCCTTTTATTTCTGGACTTATTCTAGGAGGAGGGATTCCAGTCAACATTGTCATGACTGGATGTACAAATAAATCAATGAAATTAGAGTAAGAGTATGAAGACTGGTATTGATGGGTCAATGGGACCCAAAAAATGACTGACTTGGGCTGACCCTTGGTGTCCAGCTTTTGAAGGCTGAATGGGAACTTATCTGATGGATAATATAAGAACATATGGTATAAAATTGAGGAGTACTTAAAAATCCTTTCATTGTTCACTCTAAGGATTGCTTATGCATCCTACCAGCTATATATTGGGCATAGTCATAAATGATAGCAAGAGGTTGCCATGAGTGTAGATGGACGTGAAGGCAAGGATTATTTCATCGATGTACTCACTGGTGGAGTAACCCAAAACAGAAGATATCATGGCCACAATATTCTAGCCCCATGGAGAGAAAATGATTGATACATATGGAGGGGAGTCCTTAGGGATGTGTTTCTCTTCTTTGATGAAGGTTTGTTACAGTTGGGTCAACTTTGTAGAGATAAGTTTGTGATACAAGTCCAACAAGTACACAATTGAAAATGGGGTTAGGCTTGGTCCTGGTTGGATCTGCAACATTTCATTCACAGACTCAGTAGTGATGGTGAAAAGGACCTTCTGGTCATGAGACATGACAGTTCTGTGACTAGGGACATAGCAAGCATAGCACATATGCACAATTTCAGGAAAAATGTGGATTTCGGGGAACTGGTGCTTGGGCAAATTCAACTCCTAAAGGCCAATTTCATCAGCATGGTTCAATAACTTGTTGCTACTTTGGCAATGTACTTTGAGCAGGGGTTCTAGGACAATGGTATCTTTTATTTTGAAATCTTTATCCACCAAAGGAAGGTGGTCCAAGTCTAAATGAGGTGTAGCGATGGAACTCACATCCATTGCAATTCGGGAAACCATACTTAGTTCTTGTGGATTTGAGTGTGTTGGGTGATTTAGAGTTTTTAGGGAAACGAAGATTTTGCAGTGGTTTATGGCTCACAATGTTAAAATTTAAGTAAATTTGATCTTTTTTCTTAATTAACAGTGTCAAAGAGGGTGAACTGACTTGGAATTTGACAATGGAGCTGGAATTTCATGGTTAAATACCTGGAATTGGGTGGATTTGGCTGTAAATGGTGGTTGAAGGCGGCTGCAGAGGTTCGTACGGTACTGGTATGGACTGATGAACAAGCTGGGCTGTCTTCAACATCTGTGGAGCAATGGTGGAGGTCTGTGAGAAATTTGGTTGTTTGCAGGGGTTGTAATGAATTTATGAGATCTCAAAGGAAAAATATGCGAAAAGAGTGAAAAGAGGGATAAATGAGCTTTTATAGGGAAAACGGTTAATTTTGGTGGGTTTCACTATTTGATGAACAATGACGATTTTCGGTTGGAAGGGGAAAGTGGTTTTGGGAGGTCCATCGCACCGCTTTTGTGGTGCAGGCGGTATTTGAGAGGGGTCGCCCAATTCCATTCAACGCTTAACACACAACGTCAGGGGCTAAGGGGAAAACCGCCTTATAGGGTGGGTATAGGGTAGACGTCGGGCTAGCTCGATATGTTTATGGGGCATTGGATGTGGAGGAGGGATGATCGACGATGATCAGGAGATGGGAGTTGCGCGGGGGTGAATGATGTAATTTGATGGGGGGCCCAAGGACTTAATCATCGACAATATGATATTAATTTAGAGCTTAATCTCATAAGGGGCTTTTTAACATAGGATTAAGGACCGAGGGTGGATTTTTAATTTTTTTGCAGGATAAGGGGTAGTAACATAGTTTATAAATAAACTAAGGGGTGGGGCTATTTTATATAAGGGGGTTAAATATATACGGGGTAGTGGGTTTTTCGGGAATTTTATATATTTAATTAAATAAGTTAATATTGTATGAAATGTTGTGTGTTTTTCCATATAGCTAGTACTTAGGATAAATGTATTTGGTGGGTTTTTGTACATGAAACATGTTTATAAATGGGTTTTCTTAGGCAAAAGAACTTAACCTTAGGAAAAGGGGTTTTGTGAGGGGGATGAATGAATTATTATGAAAGTTAACACCTTTCCTTCTTAAGTCATCAAGCCGAGGGTCCGGTCCCACCAAAAGTCAGAGAAATGCTCTCAGCCTTTTTTACTTAAAAACTATAGGTATTAATATTTTTCTTATGGAAGGGAAGTTAGTGAGTGTCATGGGGGTTAAACTGAATGAGGGGATTTTAAGTAAACCAAATTGTGAACCATTGCCTTTGTTTTGTTTACCACTTATACATATTTAAATGATGCATTTGGAACAATGACATAATTACTTTTTGTATCAAATGACATGATATTTCTGCAACCTTTCTACTACTTACCCACTTAATCATCCTACCATTTTTTCTTCACTTTATTTGGGTGCATTTAGGCGAGCAAACCCTTATCAATATTTTCTTTTCTTTACAAAATAAACTATATAAGTCTAACCTTATATCCTCTAAGGGCTCAGATTAAACTGATGGGCTCCTTTTATTCACTCTACCTATCTAATGATCTGCCGAGATTACACTGTTTGGTCAGATTTATTCACTACCTATGAAACATAAAATTCAAAGCATTAAATAGCCAAGTTTAAACATTTTGACTATCATGGATTGTGGCATAAGTAAGAAGCTGCACATAATCATTTATTTTTCATAAAAAGTAAATAGTAGTGGCATTTTGACTTGCACACTTTCCTAGTCTCTTTTTGTCTTTTAGGGTTCATATATTTCATTTTTTTGACCTATTTTCAATTTTTTCTTTTGTCCTTTGATTATTCTTTTAGGAAAATTTTTAATTTTTTAATATGGAAAACATTTGTAGAAAGAAAAGGTATGTACGATATTACAAGGCTCAACATTAGTCATTCAAAATTATGACTCCTATTGGTATAGGAACCTAATAGCTAGGTCAACCAAGTTTTGATCAATTAAGGTTTGATATTTCATGATGACACTTTGATGTAAAAAACATAATGAAATGTATTCATCAATGATTTAAAAGGCACCATATAAGCAAATTTGTCATGAATTAGCATGCTTCACTAAGTTTCACTCCATTCCAAAGAAAAGTACAATTGTTCCAAAAACCAATTTAGGGATAATTATTGATCTAAGTATGCACTTAAATGTGAAATTATATTTAATTCCATTATTGCATTAATCAAATATCCATGGGAATAGAAAAATAGTTCATAAGAGAAATACTTAAGCATTATGAATATGGTTTAAAGTCTAGTTAAAATTTATATCCTAATAATGCAATTTGTAGTGGACTTACCAATAAAATTAGGGATGGAAGACAATATCATAAATATGTTTTATGTTGTTTTGGAAAAAATAGTGGGAGTAAATATGATCTTAATCATATTTCTATCATGAAGTTAAATATCAGTTTAAAATTCATCTAAATTTTCTTTCAAACTTATCAGACCTCAAATGATAACTAGCAGATCTAAATGCTTGAAGGAAATAGATGATGCAGAGAATACAATATGATGATGGTGTGTGAAATATTAAATGTATATAATATTCAAATCATTTAATTTTGTTTTAACGAAATAATTTTTTTATAATAAAATCTGAAGATGCATTGGAAACAACCTAGGGGTGCATGAAGGTAAAGTTTGTTGTATATAGTTTTAAATTGGACTAATCTACCCACTGTAGGATTAACATAAAAGATGTTAATATATGCAAACAAAAATACAATATGTGATGATTAAATTGGTTTCTAAACATAAAAAATAGTATGGGATGATTCAATTGGTTTGCAAACCCACCATTTGATTGGGGAAGGCATCATTTGGCTTGATTTGCAATCCTAGAGTCGCTCATAACAAATTTGTAATTTCCCATAGAAATAATTTTAGGATTAAATTCGATCAAAGCTAACCAAAGTTGTGTGACTTGAATGCACTAGGCTTTTGATATGCACAAGTAATAATTTGAAAGTGTGATAGACATACCATGTGGAGTGTGGGGGGGTGGAGGTGAACTGAAGGTCTCGTTATTTGTGGCTTGGAATATTTCAATTGTGTGAGTGTTTAAATTAGTGTTAAAATTGAATCTGACACAAGTAAGGGTCCTATATGGACAATATTTTTGTGACTATAGTTTGCACAAGAGATTTCCTCATGGGCCTGCTAAAATATCCTCAGTTCAGTTCCTTCAAGTGGGGTTTTTCCCCTCAAATTGTGCCCTATCAATAGTCAAATGGGTTTTTAATTAGAGACCTTGATTCCTTCATTTTGTTGGCTCAATTTTATGGAATGATAAGGAGAGGTTGTGGAGTTTTAGTGGGTTTGGGTTGGGTTGTGATCCTTCTTTGACTCTAGTATCTCCTTTAAAAAAATCAACTTTGTTTCCCTTTAATTCAACTAGATTCTTCCTTTTTATTTATTTTTGGTATTATATTTCATAATTATCTATTTACTATATTTATTATTTAATCTAACCTAAATTAAAAATTATAAATGTTTTTTTATTAAATGATAATTAAAAAATAAAGTGAATAAAAAGTATTTAATTAACTAAAAAAAGAAATGGAAATTATTAAACATTCTAACTATATATAAAGTAAAAAGAAATGAATGTGAGAAAATTGGTTGTTTACCTTGTTGGAGATGCTAAGTTGGCCTTTCTACAATCATGTGTGACTAATCCTTTCTCCTTGTATGATCTATTGAATGAGTAATGCTCCAATCCACATCCACTTATAGATGGAGAGGGTGGAGTGATCCTTAAATTACCCATAAATAACCTTCGTCTTAAAAAAGAGTTAAACTTGGTAATAGGAAGATAACTATGTGAGATGAAAACAATTTGCTTAGAGCTAAAGACGAAATATTAGAAAATATCCTAAGGATATATTCCCAAGCATTTAAAATATACTAGGTATAAGCAATTGAACTAGAGAAAAAACTTAAAATTTTTACCTCTTTTGTTCTCAGTAAAATCCATTTTCTTGAAAAGGACGGTTCATACTAGATCTCGATTTAACACAAAATATTAACAAGAAAAAAAGATACATATTACATAATTTATAGAAAAATTATTATTATTATTTTCATTTTTTAATGATGCAGATTACTTTCCTTTTACGGAGAATGAATCTTCTAATCTGCTAATTACAATTTCATGTGCTCTAATACACAAGGGGAAATATAAGTGGTTTTCCAAATAATCTTTATCCACATCGATAAAGTCAATAATAAATAAATAAAAAGTGGACAAAATAGTTGTTCCTCTTTTCTAAAAGACCTATTAAAATAATAAAGTGGTCAAAACATTTTTTGGAACTTTTAGAACAATGTAAATGAAATATTTGTGTTCATTTAACCAACTAGATCAATTTTACATGAAATGTTTTTTCCAAATATGAACATGGATAAGTGAAATATTCCTTATGTATGTACTAGAACACCTTGTACATTTAGAAATAATTCTACAAACAATATAGTATAAATATTGATGTATGCATTTTTGACATGATGAAGTGCAATATAATTATTCTTGTTGGTTGATATGATTGCCAATGCATAGTTTCAAACCTTTAATATCACATCCAACTTCAACCAATAGTTAGATGTTAAAAACAATAGGATAAATTAACAAGGGAGATTACAAAGCTTTACTCTTCTTGAAATTATTCTTCCTGTAAGTCACCACTAAATGATTAGTCCTTTATCTCATTTTCATCAAGGTTGTGAGATAACTCTTGTTCCTTGGAAATATCATGGGAGGACCCTTCATCGTTGTTTCCTTCTTGATTTTCAATAATTGCTTGCTTTCCTATGAAGTAAAAAATGGTAATCTTTTATTCAAGTTTCTGATTCATTTCTTCCATTAGCTCTAATTATGTATTCCTATGAAAGATAAGGAACATGCCTTCCATCTCTCCTATGTTAACCTATGCTCTCATAAAAGAGTGTATGATAACTCTATATTCTCATGGTTTTGTGTACTATAAATCTTATACATTGGGTCATGGAGTCACTGAACCTATAATATGGGAAACACCTAATTTGGTATACATAATATCTAATAGGAAAATCTACAACCCTTGGAAGCTATTGGAAATAAAACATGATGAAAGGAAATGACATGAAGTAAATGGAACTAAAATATAAAACTAAAATACATGAAAGTAAATGTGATATTCATCTAGTGGACAAGCAATACTATGATACTTTCTTAGAAAAATTATTCTTTCATACTCCTATAAGATAACTAGATGACATGACTAGTAGATGAAGTAAAAAGGCCAATGAAACAACATGATAAATTCATCCATAATATAGAGTCTTCCCTTGTGTTTGATTATCATTAAAAATAGGGATATATTAAAGATTATGTGGACACCAAGTCATTGATGATTATCTTCAATTTTAGAACAAAGGTAAAAGTAAGACCATGAAATATAAGGCCCAATCTATACTGAAACTTATTTATTTCTCCACAAAATTATTCCATCCAAATGTCGATAGGGCTAATATAATTGTAAGAATAGGTCAACCTATTGATTTTACATGTAAAAAATTGAAGGAATAAATATTATGAAGGTAGCTCCAGCTAAGATTTGAATGATGTTTTTTAGATCGTAGGTCACTTTGAACTAGTGGTAAGTAAAGAGAGAAAGTTAAATGTGTCAAAATATGGCGATCATTTTCATGATTCAAGGATTTGGTAAGATGATAAGGACATTCAAGAGTAAATATTAAACTTTCTTAATGCAAGGAATGCTAAAATTCCATGCCAAATTTTCACACTTAACCATTTTATGAATTAAGGGGTGGCTTACTTCCCTCAAGACTTGCACCAAAAGCATCTAAGTCAGCTTCCTTAACACATCCAAGTGTATTAGTCACATATTCACTCTAAAAATCAATATCATATATGGGATTACCTTCAAAGTAGACAAAAATTTCTTCCAATTTAGTTCTTCCAATGTGGAAAAGTTCAAATTCATCACCTAGTATATGAAATACGAGTAGGGATTGCTCCATTTTTTTTTAGAGTTCACCCTAACAAAAATTTCAAAGGATAAATCATGTGAATCAAGGTTTTGATAAATTGTATACTTTTCATGTGGATGGGAAAAAAAAACTAGTCATTTTTTCACTCGAAGTTCTCATCCAATTCTTGCACGTGAAGTTGTTCCTTAAATTTTAATGGACAACTGACATTATGTTTCATCCATGTGATCATCATCAAGATTATACTCTTCTTGGAATTATTCTTCTTGTATGTACACAATATATGATTGGTCCTTTATTTCATTCTCATCAAGGCTATGAGGTAGCTCTTGTTCCTTGGAAATATCATGGGGGGATCCTTCATCAATGTTCCCTTTGTGATTTTTAATAACTCTTGTTTTCCTATCAATTCCAAAATGGAAATGTTTTCTTCAAACTTCTAATTCATTTCTTCCATCAACTCTAATGATGGTTTCCTCTAAAGGATAAGGAACATGCCTTCTATCTATCATCTAGCATATATGATATTGAGAGAATGAGAACTAATATACCACTATATGTGAATGATTGATGGACACAATAATGAAACTAATGATTGGAAAATTGGAGGTCCAGGATGATGAGGAGAAACCTCATCAGTGAAGAAACACATCACACCCATACGAGTGCATTTTTGAGGTATTGTATTAATCTAGCTCCAACTCAGGGACATGTGCTCTCTTACAAGAGTGCATCAAAATTCTAGATTCTCTAGTTCTGATATACTAGAACTCCTATTTATTAGATCATGGAACCATGGAATCATTAAACCTATAATTTGCATAACATAAAACTTGGGAGACTTAAGAGACAACATGTGGATCTATCACCCTTAGTAGCTATTGGAAATAAAACATGATTAAAGGAATTAAAGTACGTGCAACTAAACTAGGCAGTGAAAGTACATGCAAGCAAATGCATGAAACTAAGGTGAATAATGTTAATGGGGGCTCTAGTGCCTAGCATGAAATTTTGCAATAAGACCATATTAATATCTAAGGAAATATAAAATGGATCATGTCTCCGATTTTACCCCCATCTATTAGTTTCTTAAAAATTTATAGGTTGATGTTAGGAAGGATCATCTTTCAAAAATACTAATACCTTAGACCATAGTATTGTTGAAGAGGATGACTAAATTTAGAATATCTACTTTGATGGGACTCAACCTCAACGAGGAAATGGAGTTGATATAGCTCTTATATTATCTCAAGGATATTCTTTTATTTTCTCTTCCCATTGGAGTTTGAAGCCACAAATAATGTTGCAGAATATGAGACTTTACTCTTAGGATTTGACTTGGAAAAAGACATGGTGATAACACTATTGGAAGTTTTTCGAGATTCTAAATTCATCATACTTCAAATCAAAGGTGTTTTTTCAACTAAGGATGAGAGGATGAAACATTACAAGGATGCGATAACTAAATCAATTGAAAAAATTGAATCCTTCTCTCCCAAGGGTACAAAATGATCTAGTTGATGGCTTATTTATTCATGCCTTACCCAACTAAACTTTAGAGATGCTTATAGATGGAAAATTACAAAACAATGTCATTTATAGACTAACTATTCTAGACAACCTCTAACACTAGCAAACTTTTAAGGATGATAAGAAAAAATAAAGGTTCATGACTAGTGAGGGTGAATTTATTGATAGAAAAATTGACTGGGATGGCTTAGATGGTGTTTTTGTATTATTTTTCTTGGGTGAAAGAGATAAAGTTCTAAAAAATTTGGGCCCCTTTTAGAATTTCTTTTATAGACATGATATATATAAGAAAAATTCAAACCCCCTAAACGTGAGGAACACATCGAAGTTAATGTTAGGTTAGAAATCAATACTAAAATGGTAAAGATTGGAATTTTTTATTGGCTTAACTCATCTAGTGACTCCATTGGATGAAAGAATCCATTTCCTTTAAATATGGATCCTTAGGAATTTCATGAATTACATAAAACCACTAATTTCAAAGGGATTCCTAAGCATATGAATTATTACACCCTGGATTGGCAAGCTGAGCTCCCGAGATAAAATGGTGACCTTTCATTAACAATTCCTCATGCTGCAAAATTTCTCATATACACTTCACAGATAAATGTGACACATGTATTTATATCTTGTCTTTGGGGTATAAACAAAAGGAGTGGATTGAAGATTGTGGAAGCCCAAAAATTATCACTTCCATCAATATCTTCTCTGAGATATGCCTTAAATGTTGGGATCCTCCTTTTCAAAAATATAAAGCTGATTTTATTATGTATTGGATCACTTTACAAGAAGAAGAATATGACATACCCACAAGAAGTCAACCAAGTGAAAGAGGTATAAATGAAGTAATTACTTGTGAACCTATTGATGGTGTTGGATGTCGACAATAGGGAGGAGGTCTTCCTAGTATGAAGTCCTAATTAGTCCTCACAACATCTGGAGTAGGAGTCCCATCTGGGAAATAAAATTGGGCATCATAATTGTGATCTTAAAGATGTTCCTTGGCTGCAATAGAAAACACAAGAGGGTAAAAATTGAGTATACTCTGTGAAATATCAATTGTAAGGCATAGGAGGTCCTTTCACGTAAGGATAAAAGAGGGTGAGACTCTAAAAGAAGAGTAGTATTACTATTCTAAAATAGACATACACACGTATGAAAGAATTGTTAGTTAACCTATAAAATAATTCACAAGATCATAACGATCATGAAAGAAAATACAACACACATTCAATAAGATATATACTAAAGCTAACAAAATATTTCATTGACCTTAGCATGTATGAAACAAAATATGTCGTAAAAATTAAAGAATAGTCTTACAATATCGACGATACACACATGAAATTGTGTTGGCTCTAAAATATTCTGATAATTAAGTGAATGTTCCAAGTACACAATACAATGATATAATAATAGCTTCAATAGTAGAACATCAAGTTACCACTTTCTTCTCCAAAGAATTATATTCAATCCTATGCTAAGCTAGAGAAGCCAAGGCTACAAATCCCAAGTTCCAAGCCCTTTTCTTGAGTTATGAAGGTTTATTTATAACCAATGGGGTGACCTTTCACCTCCCCTTGTGACCTTTGATCTCTCTCATGACTCATAAGTTTATTTTGTCCTTATTCTACCTAATGATCCTTCATATTCCCTATGTGAATCTTAGACTTCCGCTTGAATTTACATTTCTTATTATTTTCCAAATACAAAATTACATTAGACAAAAAGGTTGCTACAACCTAATAAGACAAAACTAATACATCATGCTTGAGCTTCAGGAAACTGTAGCTTGAAAACCTCTACATGTAGTTCTGACGTGACATATTGGTACTAAGCCTTATACTCCATTGCTATGTTTTCAACCTTTAATGAAACATCTAGATTATATCTAACTCTTCCCTCCATGCATCCATATAAATGGTCTTGGAACCAGTTTGAATATTGTTCCACAATAAGAACAACTTCATATTCAACTTGACATGTTCAACTACAAATTATAGCACATTGTCCCTTGTGATCTATAAATCTTCCTTAGTGGTCACCTATTTCAAGTTGCTCAATAATTCCTTGATCTCCTTCCTGACATCATTTCTCCCCTTTTCTTCTATGAATTCCCCAATGGAAGGTATCTTGCTCACTCATACCAAGGAGTCCAATCCATGATACAGTCGAGAGTATGTGGGTATGGTGTTGGTCACATAAGTGTTGAGTTGTTTATTACCCTGTATAAGCGTTCTGACCTCAATTATGTCCAACTCAAAATTCTTCCATGTCTTCCTCACTGACTTTGATGGTGCATATCTATACTTAGTTCACCACTCTTGGATCATATCAATGGACGCATAAATTTTCTTTAAACATTTTACACTTTCTCGCGATTGCTTTTGTATTGCATGCAGGTGAACCACTGCCTTATGAAGGGTGATCATTTCTTCATATAGTTGTCACATAATGTCCACCAGTGATTGATTTTTCTAAAATAGTTTTGCTTGTAGCTAATTCCTTTTAGAATTAGTGGAAGACAACCTTTGGTTCTCAGTGAGGAGATGATCGATTTTTTGACTTGCAGAAGCCAACTCATTTTCTAATTACTCATTCTCTTTCATTAATAAATTAGTGTTTACTTTCATAGCTTTTGCAAGTTGAATTTTCTAGTACTACTATTTTCATATTCTTCATAGTGTTTGGCACAATTACCCTCTATGTGTGGATAGAAAAAGGATGAATAAGATCATTTGGGAAATAATTTCATCTTTCTTGCACTATTATATTCTTCAATTGATTGAAGGAGATTGGAAATATCCATGACCAAGTAATCTTGTGGAGGATATATTCCCATATCACTAAATGGGATGTGGCCACCAATAAGAGGAGGTGAAGGTTAATAGCTGGTATGTTCTACAATAGGAAGAATGTCTGCCTCTTGGTCATCCTCCTGTTTTTAGCATTTATGTCTTGGGCTTGCATTTCCTCCTCTATTTTCTATGTAATCTTTTCATCATTCTTCCTCTTGCTTTATTCTTCTTCTAGCTTCTTTTGTCATTATTCATATTCCTTATGCTTCTACCATATTTCCTCCCATCGTTTCTTTCTTGTTTCCTCTTCTTCCTTCCTTGATTCCTCTAATTCGTTTTTCCTCTTTTCCACTTCAATTTCTCCTTTAGTAATAGTAGGATCTGCTTTAAACTGATTAGAGTGAGCAATTCCTATTGATTCCCTTCCTAAACAACATCCTTCTTATGAACTACATGGGAAGGGTTTGCATCATCACTTGGTGCATGTGCTCAGGAAGCATTGTACCAATTATTTATCCTTTCCTCTTCTTCTAGCAATGAGAACCATATGGCCAAGAAAAATTCAACTTGCCACAACATGTGCTCAAGAAGCGTGGTACCAATTCTTTACCTTTTCCTCTTTTTCTCAGAAATAAGAACCATATGGCCAGGAAAAATGAAACTCAGCACCATGTTTTTTACACATGCCTCTGGGGTCATATATGTGGAAAATTCTAGTTCCAAAGTGAAGGTGCTTCAATTATTCAATTTATGAATCTACCACCTTAATGTTATTTATCTCATACAATCTAATTTGCAAAACAAAAATAGGCCAAGGATGCTTCTTCCTCATGTGAAGTTGCACAAAAAATCCATTATTTAGCTTATAGGCTACTTCTTGCAAGACCACCTTGTTATTTACATATCTTGGCATGACATGAGGAGCTATCTAACATTTGAAACATCTAATATATATACCATCTGATGTAGGAAACCAATCTATGATGTCATACAATGCCTCCACTTGGTCAATCATGCAAGGAGGTTCAACTTGAAATATTAGCTAATAAAGGACAACAAAGAAGTCTTCTATTAATTGATCATATACCCCTCAAAAGTTTGTCTCCAAAAGAAATTTTCAATGCCAATAAATAGGTAGCTTCTCTCATGGGGTCCAATTCCAGTTCATCCTAGTGAAAGCATAACTAGCACAAATCCCATCTAGCAGGAAAGCTGACATGTAAAATTCTAGTGCATGCTTTTCCAATAAAGTTGTTTTGGCCTGCTTAACCTGATGCTTCAATTCATGTGAAAGGATATCTACCCAGTTGAATATATTTCCTCCCGTGACAACCATGTTGAGCAGAAAAACCCATTTCTACTCAAAGGTTTTTTCATTCTTCCACCCATAAAACCTACATATCATAGCAATGAGGTACTGATAGACATTTCTTAAGATTCTTTTCATGTATATTGCACTTGGTCTATGGAAGAATTTGGTAGGCTCTTGGCACAAAGACTTAATGATACTCTTTGTGTCGAGATTTTCCCATGTTGTATAGAAATGAGTTTTTGCATATTGATTGGGCTTTACCATCTTATAATAAGAGTACATATCATGAGGATTGTAAGAAGAAATTTCGCTTCCACTTTTGCTACGTAGGACTAGATTTTTATTATCCATATGTGATATGATCCACTCAATGGCCTTTGCACATGGCATCACCAGTAATTTGCATGCAATCCTGTGTATCTTGAAGTATTTAATGTTGATATAGAGTGCCTTGTCCTCTAATTTCTCAAGGAATATTTCTTCCAAGAAATTTTCCTTGATTTATTTCCATGAGTCATTGAATGATTTATCAATGAAACATTATGTATCTGAAAGGATAGGCACTATAAGCTTTGCAATCTCCACTGCCTCCTTAGTGCTTTCTTCTGAGGCTTCCTTTGAGACAATTTGATGGGTAGTTGGAGGCATCATTCTGACAGATGATGAAAAAGTGATATAACTTGTACCTAGAACACCTACATGTGGTGATACACTCATGGTGACTAAGAATTAGTCTCAAATAATATCGTACCTAATGAATGAAAAATCATTAAATAATAGAGACTAAGGGAAAATCAAAACTAGTTGAGAACATAAGCTCATCAAATATGTGACAGGGTGATTATAGGCATTTAGGAGTGAAAATTGCATCAAGGAAAATGAGGATGTATGTCAAATAAATAATGGTCAACTTAGGCTTCCTTGAAGCTGGGGACTATTCCATGCACTCAAGAGAGTGAAAGAGAGAGGTTGGAGGGCACAAGGCACATCCCTAAGGCACAAGGAGGGATCTCTAGTGCTTGTGAGTGTGCCATGCACTCAAGAGAGACAGTGAGGGTGCAGGGTGCATGCTTAGTGGTAAAGGGATTGATCTTCATACTTCTTAATGTGTTGTGTGCTCAAAGGAGCCAAGGAGGGTGTCAGGCGCATGCTTAAGACTCAAGTAGTTAAGATATTTACCTGTCAATGCGCCATGGTCTTAAGGGAGTCAAGGTTTCTTTCCAGGCGTAGTTTTTCAAAGAATAATTTTTTTCTTAGGAGTGTGCCTAGGTGGGGACTTGGCTTCCAAGAGTGCACTTTTTTATGTGATGGCTCAAAATAGACTAAGTGAAGGGAGAAAACATAGTAGAATCACGAGAATGTTGAGAGGAAGGATGTATAAGTACTTATTGACTCTATCACAATCATGGTTAGAAGATGAAGGGTCATGGAATGTGAAGCTTCACTTGCTACGAAAATATGACACTTGTAATATAAATAATGGACATAAATGCTAGCAAAGAAACTTAAATAAAGAGAAAATCTTGCAAGAACAAAAAAAATTGACAACAAAAATCACAAAAGGAAACAAGAAAAGTGACATGCAAACTTACTTGTGATCAAGACTGAAGAGAAACTCCTTGATGAAAATAAGTGCGCTCAACCTAGAATGTGAGAATAAATGAATAACTGGGTTGTTTATAAATAATTCTACATGAAAAAAAAACTCATGCATGCCTGCTACTTTTTTATTGATGAGTGAGTTGAGTGATTGAATTGAATTGGTATCTTATTTTCTAGAAGCGCACTCACCAAGAAAACAAGGCACAATTCTTGACACAAATAAGTGAACTACAAAATGGTGTGGTCACTGAGTTGAAGGACTGTGCCCAGCTAGGGTACAATTGTTGGCAACAAGGAGTGTGCTCTTCCTTGAGGACTTGGAGTGCATTGCACTGCACTACTTGAGAGAAGTGCACTTTTGCATGTGGAGGGCGCGCTTTTCCACAACAGTGGCCTTTGTGACTTGTGAGTAAATTAAGTGTGATTTTTTAAGGGAAAATTCCATGCTTTTCTTGCTTTTGTGTGTGTGCGTGTCGAAGAGGAGAAATATAGTCGCTAAGTCAAAGAAAGCTAGTGCTTTTTACCTCAACAAGATAACTCAAGTGTTTGCAAAGATAGAGTGACGAAACTTATTAACTCTTGAATTAAGAGAAATAAAGACACTTAGGAATAATTCAAGGATGATCAACACTTAGGGAAACATCAACACATGACAAGACAATGCAAGATAACTTAAAATGATTATTCATGTAGGCTGTAAAATTCAATTAGGAAATATTTGGAAGGTCATTTTTGGAGCGACAACGAGTCTTTAAGAAGAAAACTTGACCTTAAGGAAAATAAGACCAAGGGTGGCCTTAATAGGTTAAATTGATAGTTATCATGACCAATGGGAGGCTCCAAAATCAAAGGAAATTTTTTTTGAGGTGGGTTGTAGTAGCTACAACACTTGGCGACACATTGTAAGAACTCCAACCTCTTTGTTCGGGTCTAACTTTGCACACTAAGTCTAGATTTCAAGAAGTATTTCTTTATCCTAAAGATCTCCATAGTTTCCTTACTTAGATCGATTACAGATGTAGTCTCTTCCATCCCTTTCATCAGCTTAACAATTTCATAGAAATAGTCAAACTTTAGTTGTTTTGATTAGGGGTTAGGAGTATGTAAGAGTGTGAGTATAACATGTTTGAGTTTTAATATAATCTTTGGTGTTGCTTCATTGCTAGCAGGCTTGTTTAGTACCCCAACAGAGTCACTTCATGAAATCACAAACATTTATTTACTTCTAGTGATCATGTTCAATACCATGACGAAGTTTCTTACTTCACCTCTTTGCAAAGGAAGCCTTTCTCTTCTTTCACTCATTTATTTTATAACTTTATGCTCATTGACTCGTAATGATATAAGGCCCTGAAAAAATAAGGGGATTGACATTTGACCAAGTGCTAATAGTTTTATAGTGTCCTCTTGAACTTTGCCACACCTCTTAAAATCCAAACAAAACAACTTTCACACATGGTTTATTATAAAGAGACTCAAAAGAAAAGTGTAAAAGGAAAATAAAAGTGAAAGAAACAATGATCGAAACAAATCAGGAAAGAAAACTATACTAAACCTACTCCTAAATTAACAAAAGTGGAGGTCGAGATTATGTAAAGTGAAACTCCCAATGTATGTAAACATTGAAGCAGTTCACAACCTGCAAAGACAAGGGTAAGAGCTATAAGAAACATTTTCAGGTAAAGTGTAAAGGGGAAAAGATAAAATGATAAGACTTGATTCAAGACTCAAAGTCCATACATACTAGTAAAGAAATATGACAAGAAATCCTGAGCTAAACAATCCACCATTCTGTCTTGATGGTCAGAAAGCTTGATAGCTTCCCGTGGAAGTACAATCATCCGTACCTTCAATCTTGGAAAACATCAAGAAATATCAAATATTATTAATAGCCAAAGAGCTTTCAAGTTAAGATTCTTCTAACCATTATGTGATCAAATCATGATAGGAAAAAAATTAAGTGAATAATTTTGAAATTGAAAGAGAGATGCATTTTCATCACATTCAGTCGAATCATGAAGATTATCCTATGAGGGGATTTTTATCTAACCTTGTTCGGGAATCTTTGCCAAATTAAGAGATCCTAAAATAGCCATTAGCAAGGGTTGAATTGCTTCCACTTCTTGACAATTTTCCAAATTCTTAAATTATGAATCATCAAATCCCTGTGGCTTGGAAAGATCAACCAATGAAGATGTAAAATCATCACTAGATGTGTCAATGAATACATTAAGAATGCCACTAGCTAGATTATATTTCATATTCAATTCCAGGGATTCTTCATGGTTGGATGAATCAAATGAAGGATTTGCTTGTGCATATGGAGTTATAAACAATGGATTCCACCCTTTCTTCTTTAAATTAAAAACTAACACCATACCATTCTTGATTATGATTAAGACTAGCAATATGAGGATCAAAATCATTTAAATGAAAAAATAGCATAGAAGATTCAATAAACATATAAAAAGAATGATGAATAATGTGTTAATGGTGAACAGGGGAAAGAATAATCAGATGAAAGATCATCTATAGTGACAAATTCTTGGTCACAATCTAAAGCCCACACATAGTCATCATAAAAGATATTATGATTCTCTTGTTCCTCTATTTGAACAACATCATCATCTTATACTTGATCGCCATAAAATTCAAGAGAATATGGTTAAATAGATTGATCAGGTGGATCAAGATAAAGAGGATCATAAGAGATAGAAGATGGATAACAATAGGTGTATCTCGAAGAAGCAATGTCATCAATCAAATCATATTCAAGATTTATCAAACATGCATTCAAATTTTGATTATGAGGGGAATATAGAGATGGGATAGATGGATCAATAATCTAATCTCCAAGTTTTCCAACTTCAACATTGGTATATAGGACTGCTTCATTTGATAAAGAAATAAGAGAGAGAGAAGGAACACAAGGGAGATTAAATTATTTCTTTGAAATTTTAAGTGCCCCATGACCAAAAAAATATTGGATACTTGTAAGAGATTCATATTCAAGCGGTTCCAAACAAATCCGCACTAACTATTGAAACTTAACATTCATAAAATTCCAATCCATGTCTTCCTCAAAAAACTCATAACAAAAGTGAAGAAAGCATTCAAGAAAATCTTCCAAGGATTCATCAAATTTCATTCTAAGTCAAATAATATTGTTATATACACTTTGATTATCATACATCTCAAAAGCTTGATGAAGCTCCATGACAAGTTATTGGAAATAATGAATGGAAGTGTCTGGAAATGTATAACACCATTGTTTAATGTGGCCTTCAAGAGTGATAATGAAAAAACTACAAGCAACATCCTCATAATTAACTTCAAAAGGATCACAAAATTCAAGAAAATGAAGGGTGTGCTCAAGAATGGTTGTTTCACCCTTGCCATTAAACTTTAAATTTGACATCTTATTTATTATTTGTGTGGGAAATTTTAGATTTTTCATCTTAGAAAAACACCTTGGGAATATGATTTGGGAGGAATATATACAAGGTGAAGACTGAAACTAGACTTCACAGTCCCATCTTGTCATTTTTCCCTCCTTCTAGTGCCAAATTCTAATTGTTATAGATTCTACAACCCACCTCGAAATTTTTTTCTACGATTTGATTTTGAAGCCTCCCTTTAGTCATGAAAAATGTTGTTTTAATCTATTAAGACTACCCTTGGTCTTATTTTCCTTAAGTTCATCTTTTCTTCTTAAAGTCCTAAATGTTGCAACCTCTTACTCTTTCATTGCTAGCTTGTGATATCTTAACCATGCATTTCCTTAAAACAACTACTCAGCACTTTATATGACAATCAATCCTTGTCAACAATAACTATGCAACTTCTAAAGATAGATAATGAAGACAAAATTAGACATGCCTTGATGAAACTAATTGCAAACCTTGATCTCAGGGATTGCGTAGTCCCCGTTGGTAGTCAATTGTGCAACTCCTTGTCGAAATGAACTACACAAACCCTAGTAATAACAACTGGATAATCAATTATGGAAGCGAATTGCACACTCCCTTGTGGTAGTGAACTGCACACTTCGTTGAGACAACCAAATATGTAGTCTCTTATGCCAGTGAAATACATAGTTCCTGTAGATAGTCAATTGCACATCCCTTGAAAATAGGAAGTGCCCACTTCCCAATAATAGCCCATGTGCACTTTTAGACAATGTGGAAAGCTTTTTCAAGATGTTATCTTTACATGTGTTGATTGACTATGTTTAGCTCCTTTATTTTAGACATACATGCTCAAAACCCTAACCCTAAATCTATTTGTTCTCATTAATATGATAAGCCATCCTAGAGCTCATTCTCACACTCATCTTTGGAGCTCTACCTATTCTTGTGAGCATAATGAGATTTTGGTTCAATTGAGCCGCTTTTTCGAGTAAGTTTCTTAATTGTCACTTTTTGCTGCTTTTACTTTCACTTTTGTCGCCTTTGCTTTTGTAAGTGTCATTTTTTCTTGATTTTCACATAAAAAGTGTTGTTTTTTTCTATTATTAGATTTTGCATGTTTTTTTTTACCTCTTCACACTTATTTTCTAGTGTCATTTCACATTCCATGTCTTTTCATACGCCAATAATCATTATTGTTGATGTATATCAATCCATGCTTATTCTCTTACTTGCATTATCCTTCTTATTTTATGTGAATTCTTTCTTGGATGAATTTCAAGTTGATCTACATTCTTCCTCCCCCCAGTTAGTGGATCTTGAGCTTTGCCTCTTGTTAGATAAAATTGTGTAGTTTATAGGGCCTCTCCCGCTTTCTAACTATGCATTGCACAATTCCATTCAGTAGATGGATCCTTCTTACCCATTATTATTGTGAAATATGCATTATTGGGCCCCAACTACACATTGTTCACTCTTAACCAACAATGAGGTCCCTCCTTGTACACTATCAATGTGAACTACACACTAAAAGATCATCTCTCTCCTAGAAACTGCTCATTACACAGCCTTAGCCCATAGCGTCTCTCTCTTGTTGACTCAGATTGTCTAATCCCCTCTCTTTCTCACTACTATGTGTTCATTTCTAGTGACCAGTGAGTCACTTTGCCTCTCTTGTGCTCAAGCATTGCACAATTCCCCTCGTTGTGGCTATCTTCTAGTTGTGATTGATTGATAAATTAGCTTATTTTTTATGGAACTAACTTGTTGTTTCCATGAGTGGATATGTTTCACTAGTTACTGTAGATATAGAGCACATCAATCTTTCATCATCTACCAGCACCATGCCTCCAACTACAAAAAGGGACCATCAAAGGAGGTTACAGATAGAAATACTAAGGATGTAGTAGAGAGTACTTTGAGAGGAGTGCACATCATGTTAGAAGCTCAATATTTTTTTGACAAATCTTCTACTATTGCATGGCTAACCATCAAATATGCCTTCAATAAGAAGGAGTTCCCAAGGGATCTAGAAGACAGGGAAGTTTATGAGAATGTTAAGAAATCAAGGTTCCACAAAGTTCCTTATAGGTATCCTATATTAGCTTGTGTCGATGCAGTCATATGGATATTGTAGGGTTTGGACACCAAGAACATGGTTCTTAATAGTGTTAGTGGGAAAAAACTTGCCTCTTACCAATCACATGAATTACACTCATACTACAAGTTTCTCAAGGCTAAGGAACATCTGAATACCCAGTTTTATGCAGCATGGGGTCATTTGAATACCATAGAAGTAGTTAAGTCATGGTTTCAGGAAACAACTAAGTTTAGCCAAAAGTCGGATGGTATCTACATTGCTAAGTCTCTAAAGAAGGTTTATCAATACCTAATGGTTATGTGTTGTAGGATATATAGGAAAAATAATACTGAATTTTGTGATGAAGGTTGGATCTTCTTGCTTTATCCACTTGTCACAGAAGGAAAAGTATTCAATTGAGAAAATACATTTTCCAAATAGCTAAAGATTAATGTGATCAAGGTGAAAGAATCACCATAGGGAAAGCAACCACAATTTTATATGCCTTCCTACCTACTCAATGGTATTTGTGCCCACCATGAATTATTGGTTCTAGAATGGAAGTGGACTCTAAGAGAACTCTCTATCAACATTCATTATAGGTTACTGTTAGAATACAAATACAAAGGATTTTATGGAAATGTTGTTGAGCACTTCTTCATTGCATTACATCATATGATCTTTGAAGTAGAAGCCCCTTGCATGTCTCATGAGGCTATAATATCAATTAGGGAGATAATTGATTTGTTTTCTTCACCTCAAGGATTTGGCTCTCAAATGCCTCCACGTTTCATGCCAAGGTATGCGACTAACAAAGTGGTCATGTAGGAAGTGTGATACAAAATTTGCACAAGTTTACCTCAATTGTTGCAGAAAAACAAGAAGGCTCCTTGGCCTTCCTTTCCTTTGCAAGTGGGGTCTTATGAGCTCAAGATCTTGAAGGTTGCAAAAACAAAAATTGAGGAACTTTCTTGCCTCAAGTTTGGTGAGATGAGTTTTCATAGATATGACCCCACATGCATGTGTAAAGAACACTATGCTAAGTTGTTTTTTTCCTATCCATATGGTTCTCATTGTTGGGAATAAGAGTTAAAGATAAATAATTGATACAGTGCTTCCCGAGCACATTTTCTAGGTGATGAGGTAGGCCCTTCCCATGTAGTTCATAAGTAGGATGTTGTTCATGAAGGGAATCAATAGAAAGTTCTCACTCTAGTCAGCATTGCCAAACACAAGAGGAAATTTTTGCATGATCCTAACGAAGAGAGGAGAAGGAAGTTTAAAGAAGATCCTACTATTACAAAGGGGCCATTAAAGTAGAAAATAGGAGAAATGAGTTGGAGGAATGAAGAAAGAAGCAGCAGGAAGAAGAACAAGGACAAGAGGAGGAGAAAAAACAAGAAGAGTAGTGGAAACAAGAAGAGGAACAAAAGCAGAAAGAAGAAGAGAAAAATAAGGAAAGATAAACCACACAGAAAATAAAAGAAGAGCTAAGGAAGAAGGAAGAAGAGAAAACAAGAAAGAAATAATAGGAGGAAATATGGAAAAAGTAGAAGGAATAAGAAGGATGATATAAGCAACTAGACAAAGAAGAAAGTAGGAAGAAGTAGGATGATGAGATTTCATGGGAAATAGAGGAAGAAATGCTTCCTCAAGCTCAAGCATGATGTATTATTTTTGTCTTATTAGGCTCTAGCCACATTTTTGTCTTACATAATTTTATATTTTGAAAACAATAAGAAATGTAAATGCAAGTCCAAGAGTCACATAGGGAATATGAAGATTCATTAGGTAGAATAAGGACAAAAGAAGCTCAAGAGTCATGAGGGAGCTCAAAGGTCATAAGGGGAGGTGAAATGTCACCCCGTTTCTTATAAATAAACCCTCATAACTCAAGCAAATGGCTTCTAACTTAGGATTTGTAACCTTGGCTTCTCTAGCTTAGCATAGGAGTGAATATCATTCTTTGGAGAAGAAAGTGGTAAGTTCATGTTCCACTATTGGAGCTAATTTTATATCATTGTATTGTGTACTTGGAAATTTCACTTAATTACCAAAATATTTTAGAGCCAACACACTTTCATGCATGTATTGTGGACATTTTAAGACTATTCTTTAATGTTTACAATATATGTTGTTTCATACATGCTAAGTTCAATGAACTATTATGTTAACTTTAATATATATATTGTTGAATGTGTTTTGTATTTGATTTCATGATTGTTTTTATCGTGTGAACTATTTTATAAGTTAACTAATGATTCTTTCATATGTGTGTGTGTCTCTTTTAGAATGATAGTACTACTCTTCTTCTAGAGGCTTACCCTTTTTTCCCCTTACGTGAAAGGATGTCTTATGCATTAAAATTGATATTTCACAAAAATTACTCATTTCTTATCCTCAAATTTATGTGCATACCCTCTTATGCTATTTATTACATCCAAAGAAAATATTTATGATCAAAATTATGATGGTTGGGTTTATTACCTGAATGGGGCTCCTAATCCAAATGTTGTGAGGTATAATTGGGATTTCATATTAGAGGAGAGACCTTCCCTATTGTTGGCATCCAACACCATTAATAGAACCCCCTCACGATTTTTGTTTCCTTATCAACATAGTGAGGATCTGTTAGGCCCCTATACTACTAGTGTAACCCTTATTGTTATTAGTACAACCCACTTATTATATTGATGTACCCACATAGTGCCC
>APFE030195221.1:3416-46674 GCA_000404065.3 Pinus taeda | reverse complement strand
ATCAGTGTTATGGCATGCCTAATGGGATGCAAAACTGATACTGATGAGACACCTACCTATGCATATGCAAAGAGCTTTTGATCACCGATGGAGGGCTCAAGACCTACACTAACACCAATAACAGTGAACTACTCATTACAATGAACTCGAGAACCTAGACACTATAGAGAAATAATTTCTAAGACAAGAAGCAGGAAAGGACCCCAACATAAATTCACACAACACTCACATCTTATCAATAAAATTTGTCAGTTACTTATACCATCCTAGTTTACTATTTTATTCATTAAGAGAACATGGTCAACATTTGACTAAGATCACATAGATTTATAAATCATTCATAATAAAATGTTGAAAATCATAGTTCAATTTCCTATCACACATATTCATGTCAAATTGATCATAGTCACACAAATTCATATTCCAAGTTACAAACAAAATTAGTGAACATCATAATCTAGACATACATACAAAACATCACACTTTCACAACAATGCTATCTACTTATCTATATGTTTAAGAAAGTTGGAAACTAAATGAGGGACTTCAACTCTCCACCCAAACATATGCCAACTACACTTCATTTTTTCTTGCAATTAACAACCCTTGATGTAGACTTAGAGTTTGAAGAAAATGATCTCAAAGGAGTTTCACACCAATAAAAATTCGACCATAATAGAGAGGGAGTGCATTTTTTATGTGGTATATTAACTACCTTATGCATTAAGGACCACAATGACCTTTTTTCCTCTCTAAAATAGATCACAATAATTCACCCAAGGCTCAATGAGGTTCTTCTAAATCTAGGAGGATGATCTCACTCTAAGGGTGTTTTGTCAACAATATTTTCAAGGAAAGAACTACAAGAGTCTATATTCCACCATCTAAGTGGTTTATTAGCTTACTTGGTAAGCACATAAGTGGTATATCACTCCCCAAGGAAAACACTTAGTGGTTTATCATCCCTTTTCATCAAGCATATAAGTATGTTATCCTTCCAAGTGGTTTATCAACCTTCCAACAAGAACCTCGGTGGTTTCTCAACCCATTCAAAAAGATCTAAATGATTTATTAGCTCTCTAAAAAATACTTAGATGTTTATCAGACATGCCACCAAGAATTAAGTGATTATATGTCTCCATCAAGCCTTCATTGGGAAAATAATTATAGGCACACAACCATAGGATGAAACAAAGGCACAAGGGAAATCTATTCCACAATAGATCAGATTTTGTTCTTCGCCAATGCTCATGTGCTCATGCTCTCTTCTCTTCTCTTCACTTTGTGCTCTATGTGATTTTGTGCTTTTTACATACTCTATTCTTTATTTTCCTCCTCAATGTCCCACATCTACACTACACTCTTCTCTCTTTATTTTGCATGTTGGATTTTCTTCCAACACATCCCACGAAAACATGGAAAACTTGGGCCTCATCCTTCATTTTAAATTTCCCATACAAAAATTCAATTCCTATATTGAGTAGACTATTAAATCATCAGGGAGATAGATGTGAAAAACAAATGAAGTGGCTTGGGTTTTGGGCTTAAGTACAACACAATCAACTCCTCATCAAGCTTATGAATTTGTGTCCACTCCTTCAACTCAACCTTGTTTGCATTTTTACATTTATTTACATAACCAAATATATATGGTGACATTTACATGGAGGGTAAAAAAGGGATTGTTACATAGTAGACATGTATGTTGAGTGATAATAAAGGTAAATACTGAGGAACAACATATGTGTGTAAGAGAGAGAGAGGATGAATGTTGTAGATGTTTGTATGCAAGGATGACAAGGTTATTTTCCAAATGAGATAGAAATGAGAGTGACTGTGATAGCTAGTGTGAATTTTGAGGGGTAGAGAAAGTGTCGAACAAAGAGAAGATCATATTGCAATGAGTATAAGAGAAAGTGCATAACAAAGAGCATATAAGATTATAGTGAGAAGAAGTAAAAATGTAGTGAGAGGTTGAATAGTTGTATATCATATTGTTGTGAAGATTTCATACCAGAGAACTGATTGTGTCAATAAAAAATAATATATAAATTAGAGATCGAAAATGGGATTATATTTCCTTGCAATTGGGTGCTTGCAAAACTTTGGAGAATGGTGTCTCTACAGGTTGGAGCCTAAAAATTTGGAAGGGGATTGGTGTCTCTTACAAGTGGGTACTTGCAAACCATGTATCTATAGCTTGGTGCCTACATCCATCAATAATGAAGAAAATTTTCTGTGTTATTCTCCCAGATGGGTTTCCAAGTTAATTTCTTATGTTCTATTTGGTATTTTGACTTTGTATGGTTAATTATATACTCATTTAAGTTGTGAAATAGATCTAATATTGAAGGTTAATGTGTTGAACAATGTAAAAAAATTAAAAATTAATTCATCCCCCCTCTTAGTATTCAACAATCGATATTAAAGAATATTCCTTCAGTAAATCTAAGGATTGAAAGGAATATCCAAAGAGAAACATGGCTATTATGGATGGTGGTTTCAAAAATAGAGATCCTTTATTTAATGGAGCAAACTATGCCTTTTAGAAAGTAGGAATGGGAGCATACCTATTGTCTCTTAGTTTATATTTGTAATTTTGTGGTGGATGGATATAAAGAGCTAAAAAATGCTTTGATTGATAAATATGGTGAACTAGATTTCACCTACAATGCAAAAAAAATGAATTCTACCATTTTTGGCCTCTCAGAATTAGAATTTTTCAATGCAATTCATTGCAAATTAGCAAAGGATATGTAGGGAAAGTTACAAATCATCTATGAAGGAGAAGACTAGGCAAAGAAAGCTAAACTTCAAGTTAATTGAATGCATTTTGAAATATTAAGGATGAAATAAGATGAAAATATATAAACCTTTTTCCTTCATGTGGATGATATAGTTAATAATCTTAAAGATCTTGATGAAGCAATTGATGAAGTTGTAGCATTTCAAAAAGTTTGGAGATCTCTCCCCTTTAGATTCGAAGAAAACATTTCAACCTCGGAAGAATTGAAAGATCTTAAAAAACTATCCATAGATCAACTTCATGGAATCTCGATAGCCTATGAGACGAGGACCATTAAGGAGAGTTCAGGATCAAGGGAAGCAAGCTTCAAGGTATAAAACAAGGCACATGATGACCATGGCTATTCAAACCATGAATCTTATGAGGATGACACACAATTTGTAAGGAAGCTGAAGAAAGGATCTCAAAAGTATAAAAGTAATCTACCTTTTAAGTGTTTTAATTGTGGTAAAATTGGTAATTATGCTTCTAAGTGCCCCTAAGATAAGACAAATAATGAATATGATGAAGAAGAAAAGAAAAAAATATAGGAAATTGAAGAAGGAAATGGATTTCAAAAAGAAAAACTTCTATTCTAGAGAGGAAAATAACTCATCAATAGAATAAGATGAAAAATTATATGATAAAGATAAGTCTAAATATTTATTTCTCATGGTCATATACACCCATAATGAAGGAAAAGATGAAATGGAGTCAAATGAAGAAGGTGAAGCAAATCTTGGTGGTGAATTGATTAGTTCCTTGAAGGAAATAAACAGCCTTAGGGGAAAGAATAAGAATCAAAGAGATATACTAATGAAGTATGAAAGGAAAGACCACAAGTATAATGATTCATTAATCATTATTCTAAAAAATGAATTAGAAAAGTTAATAGGATTGAAGAAATACTTCTTGGACAACTAAGTGAGAATTCAAAGGAATGTAATAAACTAGAAGAGGAAAATTATTTCTACAAAGAAGAAATTAGAGAAAGAAAAGCTCAAGATAATCAAAATTTAAAGTTTCCCAAAGGAACTGAAATCTTAGACATGATTCTCAGCATACATAGATCTCCCTTCATTAAGATAGGCCTAGGTTATTATGGAGAAACAAGTGCAAAGAAATATGAAGGTAAAAAACCAAAAGGCTATGTTAAAATGCTCAAAGAATATAGTAGTGATGTAGGCAGAGGCACTAACAAATATTATGAGCACCAAAGAAATACCCATAACGTCAATCCAAGCAACACTCAAGATAAGGTAAATAATAAAAATTGATATGGGTTTCCTCTTAAACATGGTGAAAGTAGAGCTAGAAGAATATTTCCTCTATGTAGGTCATTTTCTCCCATGTACTAAAATTTATTTTATGGCTATTTTTTTTCATGTCATAACTTTGGCCATAAGGATATAAATTGCAAAGCCTGTAATTACATCATAAATGAAAAGGTTAGATATGACTAGTACTTAATGCCTAGATCTAGAAATTCACACGTCAATGCATTCTCTCATCTCTTGGATGAACTTGAGTGTTATCTATGTAATACCTTTGGGCATAATGAAAATAAGTGTTGAACCATGATGATAAGTGCTTATAAGCAATATAGGCAAGTAGAAATCACAAAGGTATGGCAGAAGATGCATACGAATTCAAAAGTGGATTTTCTCTTTGTACTCGAGATTAAGAAAACCAATGGTACATTGATAATGGTTGTTCAAAGAATATGGAAAGAGAAAAAATAGTTGTATCTCTGAATGAACACATGGAATATAGTGTTTCTTTTGCAATAATGCTTCAACAAATATAAAAGGAAAAGGGATAATCATTTTGGAAAAAGGGAAGACCAAATTTCATAATGTATTTTATGTGAATGGTATTAACCATACTATTTTATGTGTTATCTAAATGTGTGACTAAGTATGTAAGTTCAAATTTTATTCACGTGGTCGTGAATTAATGAAGGAAAATATAGGTAAAACAATTATGAATGAAATTAGAACCTCAAGAAATATATATGTAATAGATGGAGGAAAATATAGCCATTGTATGGGAAAATTGGATGAGAGGTTGTGAGTAATCTACCTTTATCACAAGGTGTATTGCAAGAGACATAGTTTTCTTCATATACAACACAATCATAGGTGGAGTAGTATCCAAAAGTCAGGAAACTTAGGTTTAAGCTACAACAGTGATATAAAGTAGAAGAAATGATTTTTGAACAACTTGTGGAGGAAGTCTAAAAATGTCAAACCATGAAGGCACAAAACCAAGAGAAATATTTCCTAATCAATTAGCTTGAAAGAAAACTTCTTTCAACTAGGTCCTGGTCATACATACCTTTCTACTTTTTGTTTCAAGGAGATCTACTACAAGGTAGTTATTTTACCTTTTTCCCAGTGTAATGGTAAGAAAAGGTGCATCTAATTTCAAGTTCCATACATAAAATAATTTTGTAGAAAAAGGTTGAGAAATTAGAAGGAATGGTGGAGAAAACTTCAAGTCCCCTTAACCTTACTACATCAAAGCACTATGAATTTCATAAGCATGTAGAATATCTATAAACTAAAGTAAGTAGTGTAAATGAAGAAAATATTATGTTGATTGATAGGTGAATTTTTCTTAAGATGAAAGAATATGAATGTCTTAAGGAAACTAATTTAATGTATGAAGATATTATGAATAATTTTAAATTCCACAATGATAAAAAATTGTATCTCTTAGATTTGCAATCTAGTCCAATTCATCATAATTTTTAAGAGGTTATGTAGATAAAATTTGTGCTACAAATATTATAAAATTGCAAAATAGGAAAGCTATGAGTACTACTTATAATAGAACCCTCAAGGTTTGGTACCTTAACAAGAGGTATGTGGTGAATTCCATTTCAAGGACACATGAATTGGAAGATCAATTACTAAAGTAGCTACTCATTCTTTAAGAATAAACTCAATTTCTTTTTCATGCAATGGAAATGTAATTCTCATTAGTCTCAAGGATAACTTGTGTAATTTTTTTAACATGAATTCATTAGAAGTATGTGAAACATTTAGGGCACATGGTCATAAAGTAGCCAGTGATTGGATTTATCCATGTATTAGTCCTAATGAGAATTATGTTACAATAGGTTGTGCAGATGACATACTATATATAAGTGGTCTAAGAATTCAACTATTCCTGTTAGTGTAGCCTTGGGAATCCATTAGCTTCTAGTGATAAGAATGGGTATCTACACATGTAGTCCTAGTTGAACATACCATGCAATTTTTTCTTCACTTTCAACCTATGTTTTATTGAATGGGAAAATAGAATGGGGTTTGGATAAAACACTTCCAAAATGTCAAGGCTTGGAAAAAGGACACATATATGTTTGTAAATTTTTGTATTAAATATTTGTAACCCTTTTCCATTTATTTCAAATGGGGAGAAATAAGCAGACATAAGGAGAAGAATAGCGGGCCAATATATAGTTGGACTTACCAACCAATTCACTTGATCTTTGAATTTCCCCTTAAGGTGTAGGATGTTCAAAAATGCAACAAGAAATTATCAATTTGATTTTTCCTTGATTAAATTGAGAAAATTTGAATTTCCACATCAATAGACAACTTGGATGATGTTAAGTTGTGTGACATGGATTTTTTCACCCAATTTACTCAGTAAATTTGAGTTGGAGGAGTTAGAGTTCAATTCTACATGTGTGATTGCTAATTTGTAGCAATCAAGGTCAATTATCTCAGGTTATTTTCACTTAATATAGTTCCAACTTTTGGAGGAACTAGTGGAAGGTCAATTACACAGTGGGATTTCAATCAAACTTAGTGATCATCCAATTAACTAATTAATCAACCAAAAATATCTAGTGCACATAGAGAATTCTAGTTACCTAATTGAGGTGGAGATTTAAGGTAGTGTAACATCAATTGTAGACTAGTCTTGAGTGTATAGGTGTTGCACATAGTCAGATGATCATCTTAAAGGAATTGCACAATTAAATTGAGGGAATTTCCTAAATAATAGGGGCTAATTCTTAAAGAAACAACGCAAGGAAATAGGACCTGTTATCACTCTAGGAAACTCTCCTAGGTTGCAGCTCAGAGATGCTTGGTAACATATAATCTTCAATATTGTTCTTAGAACTATTGGAATGGATGATGGTTTGGATCAAGTCAGATAACCATTGTGGCTCTATTCTCACTCAAGTCATGCATGAACACCCTCAACAACACAAGGCTTTAGACCACTAATGCTCAATAGTTTGTATATTTAATGGATAGATGGAGAATACTGACAGTACTAGCAGATTGCATACATGAACATATATGAATGGCTAGCTACAGGAAGCAAATGAGCTTACTGACTATACTGGCAGATGCATATATAATAACACATATAAATGGCTAGCTACATGCATTAAAGAAGCTTGCAAGTCTAATTTATCAACGAAGAGATAAGATGACAGTTATCTGGCATTAGATACAAAAGAAACATGAATAAACTATCCAAGTGCAAGCTTAAAACAGAAGAGAAATGGAAATTGAACATATAAAAGCAAAAGAAGCTTGTATTACTAAAGAATACAGATGAGAAGTTAGAGGAGTAGAGTCTCCATAGTCTCCAAAGGTTGAACCCTTGTTACATCTAGTTTTCAGATATTTATAGCCTTTACAATGATATTTAGCCTTCTGAGGCTTGAGAGGTCTTAATCAACCACTCTAACTTATTTAACTATTTGATTCCTTGAAGGTCAGCATGGCTTCGAGGTTTTTCTCCTTATGATAGAGGAATAACTGCATTAAGATATTTTGGATAGTCTGTTGTGTTGTCTGGGAGTTCTTTCATGCTAGAGATGCTCCATAATGTTTGTTGGTGTGGTTGTTGTGCTGTTGATGCCTCATGGCCAATTCTATTTCAGGCTAGCTACGCGTGCTCCAACATTGCTTCTGCGTTGCGTTGTGTGTGCTCCCTGATCACTTTTCAGCTTTTGCTATGTGGCGGAATGGCTCTTCAGGCCTATGAAACCCCTCTAAAATTTGGACAATGACTGGTTTATTTTTAATACATAAAAATGATATAATACTGTGAACTCCCGCCTTCTCTGTGTACTTCAGAAATACATGAAAAACATTGAAAAAATAGGAAACATTAGCCTTGGCGGACTTGAATATATATATATATTATATATATTATATATACTATATATATATATATATATCTATATATAATATATATTTATATATATATTTATATATATATTATATATATATATATATATATAGATATATATATATATATATATATAGATATATATATATATAATATATATATTATATATATATATATATATATTATAATATATATATATATATATATATATATATATTATATATATATATATTTTTTTTTTTTTTTTTTTTTTCGAAACCCTTTTAGGTCTGGGCTTATTGTTATCGCAATGCCCCAAGGATCCTTTGTATTTCATTTAAACAATGAAAATACACAAAATATATTGAAAATAGGCCTTTGGCGGATTAGAAAGATTATAAAATTTCATTCCCGAAACCTTTCGGGTCTAGGCTCCATCGCTATTGGCGCTACCCTGCTTCTCTGTGTATTTAGTTAAAACAACGAAAATACATGAAATACATTAAAATGGCCAATTTGCGGACTTGAAATAATATGTGATTTTATCTTGAAACCCTCTTGGGTTCAGGATTTATCGCATTGGCGCTGCCCAAGGCTCCCTTTGTATTTTTGTTTAAACAACGAAAATACACAATAACATTAAGAATTGGGCTTTCAGTGGACTTGAAATATGATACAATATTGTTTATAACCCCATCAGGTCTGGTTATCGGGTCGCTGTCACATATATGTAAAGGCCCCACCCCTTAAGGTTTCTGCTTATAGCGATCAGGCGATGCGATGTGGGCCGTCGATCTGTGCATGCAATTGACGGTCCACATTGAATCAGTGATGGTTATTGTTCATTCCACACAACTTGCATCGATACTTCCGCCAATGCGACCCGCCGGTAGCGATCATCGACGATCACTGATCGGTAGTGTCCAACTTTGATTTCCACTACTTGGGACCATTGATTTGTGATTTTCTACTTAGATTTGGACTGTTGATCAGCCAGATCTAACGACAGTTGTGCATTCTTGGGTTTTAAGCCTGCGGTAAGGCTTTTTGACTAATAGTGAAGTGTTTTAGCCTCCTGATAGTGCATTTTTTCCCTTCCAAGGGCTCTCCTCCCTTGCTTGTTTTGATCTTGGGATGATCTTAAGCACTTTTGAAGATTCAAAGAGAATTTTTTGATCCCTTTGCATGATTTTAAGAAAACTTTGGAGACTTTGGGAGTATTTTGGATCCATTTTTGGGCCAAACACTGGCAAAGCTAATAGGACCTCAAGCCAAGGGAAAATTTGACTAAGTCTGGGTCGGAGGCCTTCAGTGAGGAGAAAGATAGGTTGTGCACTTGCAGGGTGAGCTCAGTTGAGAAAAGAAGTTGTAATACATCTCTATTTCATTTGATTAATGCAAGAGGAATTGGGGTTTTTATCATATTTTTTTCCCTAGATAAAAATACTTTTTCCATGTGTGTTATTTCTTCTTGTATGTTTGAAATTCTTGTTCTAAATTGGGAATTAATGTCCGTAGAGTAGTAGTGTAGATATGTGTCTTATTATTTGGATTAAAACTTCATGAGAAGTTTCAAATCTACAACCTAATTTCTACATGGTATCAAAGCTAGATTCACATTAGAGTAGGAAATTCAGAGGTTCAAATTTGAAGATCATTGTAGCTAGGATTTCTTCAAGGTTGAAAAGATTGCCTTCTATGTACTGAGGCTAGAGTATTCCTTATAATGCACCTTTAATTTTGTTGCATGGAAGGATCACATGGAGATAGTATTGGATGATAATGGTTGTTAGAATACATTAAGACATAAGTTGTAAAACCTCAAGTGTATGATGCTGAAAAACTTGCTCAATGGAGTAAAGATGTGGCCAAGGCAAGGAGAATCATCTTGGAGGGAGTATGGGATCATATTATCTTAAATCTCCATGGAAAAGAAACTTTGTTCGAAATGTGGAAAATGGTGACAAAATTTTTGGATAATAGTAGTGACAACAGGAAGCTAGTGCTCAAGGATAAACTTCGAAGTATCAAGATGCAGAAGAATGAGACAGTTCCCTCAGAATGATAGTTGTGTGAAGGGATGTAAAATTTGATGAAGATAGCCATGTGATTCTCTCTTGTGAGGGAGCTTCAGATCCCACCAGAAGAGGAGCTTTTAGCTCCAAAGGAGGAACCTCAAGAAATTGTGGAGAAACCACAAATTGAGGAGCAGAGATTGAAGATAGCCACTCAAGTGGAACCATCTAGAGAAGGTAGGAAAAGGACTAGGGAAGCTAAGAGACTTGTGTAGGATGTGAGGGAGAATGTGGGTACTCCTTCAAATTAGTGCAGGAAGAGAAGGTTAGCAAATTGGTACACTAATTACATAGCTCTAATGACTGAGCTTGTAGAGACTGAGTTATCCTCTTTCGAGGAATCAGTAGCGAAACCTATATGGGTTCACGTGATGGTTGAGGAATATGAATCCATTGTAAATAATAGTGTTTTGGAAGAGGTACCACAACCACCATATAAATCAATTATTGGTTTGAGATGGATATTCAAGGTAAAGCATGCAACAGATGGAAGAATAGAAAAGTAAAAGGCAAGATTTGTGGCTAAGGGATACTCTCAAGTTGAGGTGATTGACTATGAGGAGACCTTTGCTCTTGTAGCAAGGTGCTCATCCATTAGATCAATTATTTCTCTGGCTGCACAAATGGGGTGGAAGATCCACCAGATGGATGTGAAAATAACATTCATCAATGGAGTTATTGAGGAGGAGGTTTACATTGAGTAACCATAAGGCTTTGATACTTTTGATTGGGAGTCTTATGTGTGTAGAATCAAGTGAGCATTGTTTAGTCTAAATCAAGCACCTGATGGTACCCCAGGATCAATAGCTACTTCATCGTTTGGGCTTCACCAAAAGTGAAGCAGATGAAGAACTCTATCATATCTTGGTAGAGTGTAAATTGTTGATTATTGTATTATATGTTGATGACTTGATTTTAACTGGTGATGAACAACTAGTCAAATCTTGCAAGAAGGACCTTGCAAGAGAGATTTAAATGAAGGAAATGGGTCTCATGCACTAATTCCTTGGATTGGAGGTACGGAAAGGTGATGGGGAACTGTTTTTATCTCATGGAAAGTATGCCAATGAGATACTTTAGAGGTTTTGCATGAAAAATTACAAACTCATGGAGACACCTTTAGCAATCAATTGGAAGGAAGAGAATAACACTTCAGGTGAGGAAGTGGATGATACTATTTATCGGTAGTTGGTGGGTTCACTAATGTATCTTGTGAACGCATGACCAGATATGTGCTACGCAGTCAACCCATTGAACCAAGCTATGGTTAGGACAACCAAACTATTGTTTAGGGTAGATAAGCATGTTTTACGGTACCTCAAAGGCACTATGCAGTTTGGACTATGGTACAGACAAGCAGAGGGAGTGAAGCTATGTGGATTCATAGATGTAGATTTCGTGAGGATTCCATTAGAATGAAAGAGTACATCAGGTGGAATTTTAGTGTTGGGGCTACAATAATTTCCTTGTACATAAGGAAGCAAATATTTGTGACACTCAGCTTGGAAGAAGCAAAATACATAGTTGCCAGTCAAGCAACATGTGAGGTGATCTGGATGAGAAAGATACATATTGGATTGTTTGGTTAGATGATGGATCCAACTGTGATCTACTGTGATAATCAGAGTTTCATCAAGCTCTATGAAAATCCTATTTTTCATGATCAATCCAAGTATATAGATATATGGTATCACCATTTATGGGATTTTGTGTGGGGATGGATAACATTGTTGCGGTACGTTCGGACATAGGAACAAGATGCTGATATTTTGAAAAGGCCTTGTCAAGAGTGAAGTTCAATTTCCTTATGTGCAAGATAGGGGTGGTCAATAAGCCCTATCTTGCTGAGAGGGAGTGTTGAAAAATGCAGCAACAAATTATCAATTCAATTTTTCCTTGATTAAATTGAGAAAATTTAAATTTTTACATCAACAAACAACTTGGATGATGTTAAATTGTGTGACATGGCTTGTGTAACCTATTTTACTCAGTACATTCGAGTTGAAGGAGTTAGATATCAGTTCTTCATGTGTGATTGCTAATTTGTAGCAATCAAGGTCAATTATCTCAAGTTATTTTCAGTTAAACTAGTTCCAATGTTTGGAGGAACTAGTAGAAGGTCAGTTAAGCAATGGGACTTCAGTAAAAATCAGTGATCATCCAATAAATTAATCAATCAACCCAAAATAGCTAGTGCATGGAGAGAATTTGAGTTACCCAGTTGAGGTGGATATTCCAAGGTAGTGTAACATTAGTTGTAGACTAGTCTTGAGTGTATAGGTGTTGCATGCAATCAGATGATCAACCTAAAGGAATTCTGCAATTCAATTGAGGGAATTTCCTAAATAATAGGGGCTAATTCCTTAAGGAACAACACAGGGAAATAGGAGCTCAATCTGAGGAAAATTTTGACTAAGTTTGGTCAGAGGCCTTCAGTGAGCAGAGATAGGTTGTGCACTTGCAAGGTGAGTTTAGTTGAGCAAATAATTGTAATACATCTCTATTTCATTTGATTAATGTAAGAGGCATTGGGGTTTTTAGAATATTTCTTTCCCCATATAAAAATATTTGTTGCATGTGTGTTATTTCTTCCTGCATGTTAAATTTTGAATTAATGTCCATAGAGCAGTAGTGTAGATATGTGTCTTATGATTTTGATTAAAACTTCATGAGCAGTTGAAAATATAGAATGTAATTTATACATAGGAAAGTTCTTTCATTGTACTCCCCCTTTCAAATGCATGATAGTACCATCTTATTTTTATCATTAGCTACAATATTTTTCTTACTCGATATTGAATTCTTTGGCAGAATTGATGTAATCCTTGGCTATTGATGACCACTCCTTTTGGAGCTTTCTATGATAGATGATTCTTCTTTCCGCAATGATGACAAGGATGAAGATAAAAAAAATTACCTTATGTGTGAATAATTTGGAATATGCAATTGTTATTTTCTTTTTCATATCCTAAGTGATGTATATTTTTTTTGAACTAGATTTATTCCTAATCTCTAATGATTTCCTTGGAAAGAGAAGGTTGAAGTTGATCATGTAAAACTTTTATCCTCCTCTACACTTACAGTTGTATCACTGAGTGGATCAAAATCATCATATTCATCATCTTCATGATCATTTTCCTTCTAAAAAATAGTGTTTTTATGAATCATTATTACTTCAAAATTATTTTGTTGAAGTTCGTCTTGAAGAAGCTAAATTTGAGTTTGGAGAGGATTAAATTGAGCTTGTTGTACTTGCAGACAAGATACCATTAACTGGAGGATACTTTTGTGAATGATGATTGTGTTGGCTTCAATGTTTATTATTAGAGAATTCAATACCTCCAACAATTCAATACTTCATTCCTTTTGAACTCGATCGCTTAAATTTACTTTCTTTATCAACTCGAATTTTCTCTCTTGAACTTCTTACTCACTTGTACTCTTGAAATCACTTGCTTGCACTTCACACTTGCTTTTACTCACTCGCTTGTACTTGTTTGTTTTGTAACATGCTCACTTGGACTCATTAGCTTGATTTATTCTCAAGAATCTAAGGGTGTTGGATACCACTAAAAATGCACCCAAACTAGTAATTTTACAATGGTTCTTGAATTTCAACTACTCAACCTTGTCAACCTTGACTTATAATGATTCAAATGGGTGTCGGGTTCAACTGAAAATGTACCTAGTACAATGCATCTCAAGTTTACTTACAAAGCAAATATTGCAAATTACAATTGAACATTTGAATGCTTCACAATGTGTTGAGTTCATAACCTTTTTTTTTCATTATTGATTTGATTTTCCATTGCTAATTTATTTCTAATATGATTGACAACTTGAATACCTCTAGCATGTGTTGCAATAGTTTTATCTCATATGTTTGATGCTATTATTTTGTGCTTGAGTTTTTGTGTAGTCCACATGTGTTGCATTGAAATTTATGTAAAAAACTAGACATAAAACACCATATGCCTCCAAGAAAAATCACCATCGCACACTACACAAGGTGTATCTACAATTATGTTATTAAATTATGGGCAAATCTAGGACACAATACCACAAAAAATTGATTTGATTATGTTATTACAAATTTATTTAACATAGTGCACATAAAATTCACAATTACCTTTGGTAATTCTATTGGAGTGTTGTGATCATCAAGCTCCTTTTTCGAACCAAAACATGAATTGCCAAGCTTAGTAAGAAGATGTGTGGTTATTGCTTAAATCGTGGAGAGGAATAATAATATAATGAGACAAGTTTTGTTTGTGTGAGTGCATAAAACATCACCATAATCAAAAACCCCAATTTTCTTTCTCCTCCCAATTGAATGAGTAGATGGTTTTCAAACTCTTGGACAATTATATTTTATCAATTATACAAATTGATAAATTGTAGATTTCTTGTTCTCTCTTAGCTCATGCAAGGCACCTATCCAAGCACTAAGTGGCAGATTTTATGGTGAAGAATTATGAATTTGGTAAGATTTTGTTGTTTTCCTACAATTCATAAGTATTTTAGGACCATGAATGAAGGATATTTCCCATAATTTCACTCTTTTGCACAAATATTTCCTCCAACAAACTCATACATGCAAATAGTTTTAAACATGCATATGCTTCTATATCTGTAGCTTCAAGCACTTAAAACTAAAAATCAAAATGAATGCAATATACCTATATTTCTTATCAGTGAATTCATTCATTGCAAGCTTTGCAAATTTCATGACATGCATTCTAATTAATTCATTGGTATTGCCCAAATATAAGTTAAAATCTAATCATAGGCAATGCATAATGACCAATTTGGTACAAGGAATGTACATCCACATATTCTTATTTCAATAACCTCCTTTCTACAATTTTCAAATCTCGATTACGATTGATACCCAACTCATATAAGATAAAAAGTAAATAAGGGAAATTTGATATAGGCCATGAAAAAACAAAGGTTAAAGGAGGAAATGTCAATGATTGAATGAAAATGGGCATGAAATCAATGTTTATATGTTTAAATCATGAGAAATGTTTTTTGAGAAAAAAATTGAGAAGCCCATGAATTATTCCTTAATGGGTTATTGTAACATGAAATCTCTATGGTTTTCAATTGTAAATTTTCTCAACCCACATGTGCACCCTTGAGGTAGTGAATGGATATTATGCTTCTCCATAAATTACTGCAATAAATTTTTTCTTGTCATGATAGCATATTTTCCCTTCATTGTTTGTGGATTAAATCTACTAGACCAGTTTGGATAGAGGTTCACAGGGTTTCTTAGATTCAACCATGGGAATTCAAAGTCTACGAATTTGATGGATTAGATGAAAAAGAATGATAGATGTTAGGGTCAGTTCTCTATGAGAAGGGTTACTAGTTAGATGCGCAGAATAGAGGATATGTAGTCTAGAAAATTCCATTCAAAAATGTGAGAAGATAGAGTAGTTGTTGAGGGAAAATGTTGGAAAGCCAATGTAATGTACTGAATACACAAAAAAGGATGTTTCACAGGACTGACTTAATTTTGAACCTTCTCGACAGAAGGCGTGATCTTGCAGATGGGGGTTAGAATTGACCCTGTGTAATGCGAGTCGCGAGGCTACCCCTGTTGCCGATTCCACTGTAATAAAAAAAAAAGGTGTTAAATAGTGCAAGGAAATAAGAATATCGATTCACCCCCATCTCAGAATTCAACATACCCCTTATAAAAAAATTTACTCACATGATTTATCCTTTGAAAATTATGGAAGGATAAACTCTCAAGAAGAAGTTGACTCCCCCCTATTCCATGGACTAGGTTATGACTATGATAAGTTTGACCTTGACCTTTTTACGTGGGAAGAACTAAACATGATGCAAGTTGTGTCTACTTTGAAGGTGATCCCATATATGATATTACTTTTGAGGGTGAATATGTGATTAATACACTTAGATTTGTTGAGGAATTTGGCTTAGATGCTTTTGGTTTAATTCTTTAGGAATGTGAATTAAACCATCCCCTTGTTAATATAATGGTTAAGTGTGAAAATTTTGATGAAGGATGAAGGATAATACCCTTCATCAATGTTCCCTTCTTGATTTTCAATAATCTCTTGTTTTCCATTTTATGACTTCCATTACCTAGAAATGGTTCTAAGGATTTAACTTGTTCTTTATATGGTAAGATTAGATAGATTATTTTTCACTTTTATCTTAGTAAATATGTTTCCTTTTTACTATTTCTAACCATTTCAAGGCATGATTTCTTATAGAAAAGTATGCCTTAGTCTAAACCACTAGCTACTACTAGGAAATGGAGATGGGTAACATAGCCATATCCCTTCCATATTTAACATTTTCCATTAAATACTCTTACACTTCCATCCAATCCATACAAATAAATATTCTTTTAACCTATTATTAAATTACCAAATATCATCCTTTAAAGGGCCATAAAGGAAAACAATGAAAGTCTTAAAAAATAAAATCAGCCCAAATAAAAGGCTAAAGAGGTGAAGAGAAAAGTAAATTAAATAAATAAACTACTTCATCATGCCCGTCAGCACCAAATATGACTTTGGAATTTAATTCATTGTTACTCTTACATCCCCTTTCATAAAAAATAACATCATCCACCTACTTTAGCTTAGAAGCGTTGGGAAATACTTTATGTTCTGGCCCGAAGACATGTGTAACAAACATAAAGTAGTTTGCTTAGTTAGTTTTAAAGTAATTTGTTAACATCAAATAATTTGTTTTTATTATTTATTTTATCTTTGTTAGCTTATAACTATTGGTTGAAGTTGGATATATTATTAGAGTTTGGAACTATATATTGGAAATCATAACAACTAATGCTGATAATTACAATACACTTTATCATCTCCAAAATGTCTACATCAATATTTATACAGTATTTTTTGGAGAAATATTTCTAGATATACAAGGCTTGATAGCATGTGCATTAAGAATATTTCCGTTATCCATGTTCATATTTGAGAAAAACATTTGATGTAAAATTAATCTATTTGGTCAAATGAACACAACTAGTTTCAATTATTTGGTTCTACATGTTTTGAAAAAGTGTTATGACCACTTTATTATTTTAATAGATCTTCTAGAAAAGGGGAACAAATATTTTGTCCACTTTTTATTTATTCAATATTGGCCTTATCAATGTGAATAAAAGTTAGTTGAAAAACCATTTGTATTTTCCCATTGTTTTTTAGAGCACATGGAATTGAAATTGATGAATTAAAGACCTCTTTTTTCTATAAAAGGAAGGAAATCTACCTCATTTGACTATATTGGTCATAATAAAGAAATAATTTGGCAAATTATGTATTGTGTAGTGATGTCTTCTGGAGTCATTGCATTCAAGAAATAGAATCATGAATGCGATCGCTCTGGAAGACATCACTACACAAAATGAAGATCACAGAAGCCTCAAATCTATAAAATTATGTATTATCTTGTCGTTTATTCTTGTTTGTATTTTATATTTTTCAAACAAGATCCAATTTGAGTCACTCGGAAAAATGGGTTATAGTGAAAATGTCAAAAGTAAAATTGTAATTTTTTTCTCTAATGTATAGATCTAGTTTATTTTAAATACTTAGGAAGGATATCTCTATGATCCTTTCTAATATTTCACCTTTTATTCTAAGAAAATTGTTTTTATTAGATTCAATTATTTTCCTCTTACCAAATTTAAGGTTTTCTTAGAAGAAGTGTGTTTATGAGTGATTTAAGGATTGCTACTCTCCCCCTCTATTCATAAGTGGCATCATTATCTCAACAGATCATATGAGGAGAAAGGATTTGTCAAACACACGATTAAATGATCAATTTAACATATTCAATAAAGTACACAAATATTTCCCCATCATCTAAATTCTAACCTTAGGATTTACTTAAATTTTCTTGTTTTGTTTTTTGGCCATATAGACATAAATTAAATATAATAGTAGATTTAATATATTTTTCCTTTTTTTTAGATTAGTTATTTAAATATAATCTTTTAAAATTTTATTTTAGGTTAGGATTATATTCCATTTTTTATTTAACATAGTTAGATTAAATATTTGAAGATAAAAAGGGGACAAAATATATTAAGAAGCACACACACAAAACAAAAGAGGAAGGGGGAAATTCTAATTCGGAAATTTTCTTGAGTACAATGTTGAGTCAAAATAAATGTAAGTGGATTGTGTCCCATATCTAATTGAACCCATAGGTGATTATTCACGCTAAATCAAATGAGTCACCTTGTGTATGTTTTTGGGATCAATGAAACTAAACCTGTGACAACTTAATATGTTGTTCAAGTTCAATTTTATTTTTTTCCTAAGTTGATCCACATACAAAAAACTCTTCATATGTTGTAACTCATCCTGCAAAAATGATTGTTGATTATTCTCTTGAGCTAACGTTTAACTAGAATTCCTTTCACACAGATTTAGTCCTCTGATGTTTTTAGGTGAACTTGTAGCAAGACACGTGGGTAACACATTTTACTTAGGTCCAATCAAAGTCCATTGTCAGAACTTGTGGAGGCTGAGGTAGGTTGAAACAGGCTCATGTATTATTTGAACCCTATATTGCATTTAATCCTCACTTGTTTCCATAGTTGAATGACCATAAATTTTTCACAGTTTTTTTTACCACATTCTAGTCTGTGACAAGTGCTATGGTTACAATATTTTTCGTTAATTTTTTGGTCACATCTCATGTGGAATTCAAGCAACAGTAGGCCTTGTCATCAAAATAAAAACATGAAATGTGATCCCAAGGTTGTTTCTTATATTTGTTTAATCTAGTTTGTTTTCCAGATCCACCAAAGGGTCGAATTTGGTTGACTTTAATCTTCTCCTTTTTCCATTTTTCCACAAAAACATCTTCTAAAGAAATATTCTAGGAAAATATTTGGACATTTAAACTAGTAAAATAAATATGATACAATAGAAATGATCTCATATTAAATAATATTGATTCCCATTACATTTTCAAGTAGTAGATTTAACATACTAATGGCATTACATTGTTATCTTTAAAATTCATTAATCTAAGTTATAGCTACATAATTGCTTTTTCTTGGACCATATATTTCACATCTTTACTCAATTAGATTTGTGAATGTCTAAATATTTTGATCATATCATCATTCACATGAATATTTATTGTTATTAAATAATGTTGAAACACAAACTCATGACTAAATACATATGTAGCTAATAAATTTTTTTAAATATGTTCTTTGATACATTAAATTTTTATTGGCGATGGAGTAAAATTTTTGTGGTGCATCATATTACATGTAATTCACTTACATGATTTTTGGTAATAAGTGCATTTTAGTTTTATTTTATTATGTCATTTGAATTTGAGATAAATAATTTATCAATTGGTGCCATAAAATGCATTTGAGATTCACATACTTTATTGATGCTATAACAAGTATTTTTGAGAAAACACCATTTGAATGATGAATGATTGGGTCATTAATTGAAATGTTTACTCAAATGTTTCCTTTTCCATTAGTACATGTGATTTTATTCAACAATAATATAAATGGTAATGCAACAATACCTTTTTGCAAGGACAATATCTATTTTTTTGTTGAAGAACAAAAAATGCTTAACATGGTCACATTTACTTTTGAGTAAGAAATCAGCTTAGAGATTTAAGTTAGAGATGTGTTCTAACATACTCTAGGTAACAATTTGATCTATAATTAGGTATGTAAAATTGTAACTTGGGAATCATACATGCAAGGGAACCTCGAGACTTCATGAGGCTACTCATTGAGCTTAAGGCTCACCTTGTTGGAGGTCCAAGTCCTATTGTTATCCATTTGAGTAGTATTCCATCAGATATATTTGAACATAGAAATTAGTTCCATGTACCTTGCGTATGTCAGAAGTACGCCTAGGTATCTATTTGACGGTACTGGATCCACAAACATTCAAGAGATCTTCTTGACATGAAGTCCTAATTAGACCTCACACTATTTGGTGTAGGAGTCCCATCCGGAATACGACCTAATTATCGATGCAATGGGTTTTAATGATATGCCTTGGAAGCAATAACACATAGAGTGATGTATAATGAATTTGATGAGAACAAGTGTGTGACCCTACGAAGAGTCAAGTATGATGCATGAAGGTTCTACCATGCTAAGGGGAGAATAAGTGAGCCCCTTAAAATCATGCAAGAGTATGCATCTTGAAAGGAACACATAAGCATAAATGACATCAACAGATAATATGCGAAATAGTTCACAGGTTAATAGTGATGAATTAATACAACAACACACATTCAACAAGATTCATACCAATGCAAACAAAATAGTTCATAAGCATAAGCATAAGTTGAATAACATACATTGCAAACATAACAAGAATAGTCCTACTACATTTACAACATATACATAAAAATGTGTCAGCTCTGAGCTTTTATTAAGTGAAAGTTCCAATCCTACATACACCATTGAAAAACTACCAGCTCCAATAGTGGAACTTGAAGTCAAAATCACCCTCTCCTCCAAAGAAATATACTTCCTCTATGCTACGGAGAAGCTAAGGATCTCAAAAAGTCCCAATCTCCAAACTCTAAGCCTAAGCCTAGCTAAACTATTGGCCCCCAAAATTCCTTTACATGAGTTGTGAGGGTCTATTTATAATAAGAGGGGTGACTCTTCAACTCCCCTTTGTGACTTTTGGACTTCCATCATGACTTTTCAACGTGTTTACAAAATAGCTCATTACATTACATCATGACTCTTCACATTCCAATATTGACACTTGGAATTCCACTGAAAAATTAATTACAAGTAATATTACAATTTACACTTGTACACATATAAGACAAAATAGGGTAAAGGCAACTAGACAACTTGATAATAAAAAAAATTATCATGCTTGAGTTTGGGGAAACTCAAGCTCAACAAATTCTAATTAATGTCTTTCAATCATGTATTGGCGCCAAGCTTGGTACTGTGCAATGACATCCCCAAAATGTGTGATGGTGTCTGGCTAGAAGCAAACTCTAGCCTCCATGGAATCTAGGTACAATGATTTGGAACCAGTTTGAACTTCCTTCTAGAGCATGAGCAACATTTTTCTCACTTGGACATGGCCACCAATGTAGTTCTGCATGTTCTGTTTGTTCACTTCAAAATATTCCTTGTTGGCAATGTGTCTCAGTTTCTCAAAGCATTCTTCTATCTCCTTCTTAACTTGGTTCCTAGTTCTGGCTTCAGTGAGTGAGACAATTGATGGGATCATATGGGACTTCACCAAGAAATCCAGCCTGTTGTATAAACATTCATATGAGGCCTGGATGTTACCAATGACCGAATAAATTGGTTTGTTGTTCTAGATCAACATCTGCACTCTTTCTTTCTCCATCTTTGCCTATTTCTTCATTTTCTTGCCCAAGTCAAGAGGTGTCCCTTTGTATCACATTGACCTTCATGCACGATAGCGATTGCAACTTGCACATTCTTGATATTTTTGAGAAATATTTATAATGTTGTTGTAAGCCATGCACGTGGACAACTACCTTATGCAAGGTAAAAAGCTCCTCATAGAGATTTTGCACGGCCTTTCCAAGTGTCAATACTTTGCCAACTAATGTTGCCTTCATTTCCTTTAGATGGGCCTGTGTGGAAGCTACATTCTAAGCTACTGCGCAAAGATGTTCAAGCTCTTGTTTGGCATCTTATAGTTTCTTTACCAATTCCTTATCAAAAACTTAGTATTTGACTTTGTTGCACCTGTGAAGCCCAAGTTAGCTACGAAAATGAAATTTGGATTCTTCCTAGTGTCGACCACAATCACCTTTTCTCTCATAAAACAAAGAGATATGAGGTCATCTAGAAAATGCTTCCTACGCACTTGTACAATCTTCTTCTAAATTTCATCATACGAAGGATTGTATGTGTCAATAATTGGATCATCATTAAGAGGAACAACTTCCCCTTCCATGTCTGGAGCTAACTTTGTTGTTGGAAGTGGTGGAGACTGAACAATGACCTATTGTGTGTTTGGCATTAGGTCAACATCTTGATTCTGTGGCTTTGGTTCCTCCTCCATGCCTATGATCTCTATCAATTATTAAATTTACTAAGCAAGCTTCATGTCCTTCATCTGTTTGCTCTCCTCCTCTATTGGTTGTCGGTTCTATTATTTCTCTTCAACTTGTTTCCCCACTATTTCTTATGTTATTTCTCTTTGCCTCTCTTCTCCTTCCTGCTTTTTCTTCTCTTTTTGTTCTTTCTTCTGCTTTTCTTCCTCCAATATCCTTTTCTCTTCCCTATTCCTCTATTTTTCTCTTTGTATCCTTTGTTTCCTCTTTGCCTCTATTACTAAATCCAATTTCATAATAACGAGATTCAATTTCATATTGCGGCTTAGTTCTCCCCCCAGATTATAAGCAACCTTTCTCTTTTCCTTATCCTATGTGGGTTTGCTCCCTTCTACTGGCACTTCTTTCAGAGTAGCTTCCTTCTGTGGAGTCACCCATGAAGTTCCTACAAAACTAACCAGATTGTGGGACTTAGAGGTATTATAGAAATTCTTCCATGGATCCTCCTCCTTCTAGTGAAATGTCCTGTCAAGCCACTAGAAGTGAATTATCGCACAATGGTATTTGCAAATACCATAGGGATTGTACAGATTAAAGTCTCGAGTATTGAATGCAAACTTCTCTATCATATTTTCTTCAGTATCCACAAATTTCAGGTTCTTTATCTTGTAGAATCCAATTTGCATAGGAAGAGTTGGCCAAGGTGCTTTATTCTTCATGTGAAAAGCTACTAATAACCATATGGAGAGATGATATGAAAATTATTTCATGATAAGCTTGTCAGTGGCATACCTTAAGATGTCGTGACTTCCAACTGTTGAACACTCTAAGGAAGGTGTCATCTAGTGAGGCAAACCACGTGACATGCAAGGTGGTTCTTCCTCAAATATCATATTGTATGGCAGAATGAGGAAGTGGTCAATTAGCTTCTCCATTACTCCTCTATGGATGCAATCCAAGAGCATTATGCAGTGGATGTGCACAACAGGATCTCAAGGTGTCCAAGTCCAGTTCACACTAGGGAATGAATTATGTGCTCAAATTTCATATAGTAAATATGCAGACATATAAAATCTCACGTGATTTCCCTTGGGAGGATTCAGGGTGTTACCTAAATGGATACTTAACTATTAAGCCAACAAGTCTAGCCATTTGAATGGCTTCCCCTCATTCACAATCTAGTTCAATAAGATTCCCCACCCTTTAGGAAGGGTCTCCATGCTCTGTTGATTATAGATTCTGCAAGCTAAGATGATGAACAATTCGTAGGCCCTCTTGAGAGACTTTTTCTTATAAGTATTGGTGGGTGTTTGTTGAAAATTTGGTGGCTCTTTCACCCTTTTTTTAACAAAATCTTTCATGCCCACATGGTTGTTGGTGGCATAGAAGTATGAATCCATGATTATTTTTGGAGCGGGAAAATGGTACATAAGACGGTAATCTACTACCAAAAAAGTAGGAAGCTTATGTCCACTCGCACTGCTCAAAGTCATAGTCTTCACATCAATATGTGAAATAATCCAACTGATAACAGATGCATAGAGGAATGCTGGATATCTACATGAAACCCTGTGTAGCCCTGACTTCTGAAAATTAATGTATATCTATTGGTCCTCTTGATCTGCTTGGAAGCTCTTTGCTGAAAAAGATTCGTTCACTTTTTGCCATGTAATATCTTATTCCTTTTCCACATATAGTTGAGTTTTTAAATATACTATCAAGTTTATTGGTGTACTCTCAACTACGTCCTCGGTACTGATTTATGCAATATCTCTTGAGGCATGTCTCTTGGGTGCCATGATGATAGTGACTACTGGAGAGAAGTGCACAACAACTGTGATACCTACGACAGGGAAAAGGCACTCATGGAAAGAATAAATTAGCTTTTGCAAATCCACTTTCAAAGTAAGATCGAGAAGAAAACCAGTGAACTGATGAGAGAGATTACACAATTTTAATGAGGAAGGGAGGGAGTCTAACTGAAGTAACTACACATTGCACAGTCTCAGCAACCAATGCTGTAGCCTAAAGCTTGAGACTACGCAATGCATAGTTCAACTTGGGCAGTTTTAGGGAGAAACTACGCATTGAACAGTCTCAGTGGCCAAGGTGGCAAGAATGAGCCCTGGGACTGTGCAATGTGTAGTTGGGCCAACCTGTACTGCACATTGCGCATTCTCAAAGGCCAAGATCTCATCTTAATCCTTGGACTTGCACAATGCCCAGTAGGGCAAGGCAATGCATGACCAAGTGAAGAGTAGATCTTCTCAGTGAAGGTGTAGGAAAAAAGTAGATATAAGTGATAATGCAATTTAAAGTGAATATTTGACTAAGTATGAATAGATCAATGTGAATCAAGTGCAAAAACTCAACAAAAAGAAGGAAAAACAAATATGCAAGGAGAGTCACCGAAACAATGATCACTAGTGTGCAAAAACAAGAAACTAATGTGACGCTTATGAAAGGCGAAAGACAAACTAAATCAACACTTTTACAAGCTAATCTAAGTTAAATAACTAGAAACCATGAAGATAAATAGGAAAAACAACATTGACATAAGTGAAATGACAAAAATCAATGGGAAAAGTGAAAAGGATGATAAAACTAAAACTCACCTAGAAAAGCAACATAAACTCCACTAAAGGCTCCTTGATCTCCTTTGGAATGCTACAGCTCCAATATTGAATGTAAAAATAAGCTCTAGAGGTGTAAATTAAATAGATTTGGGTGTATTATGGTTTATGATGCACATTCCTAATGTCATGGAAAAAGTGACACTTGGAAGAAATTTCTAAAAATAGGGATTGTGCCACCTTTGGGAAACTAATGACGAATCCCTATTTTCTAGGGATTTTTTTTCCTTTTTAAGAAAACTTGCCATGCACACTACCAAGGAAGATTGCGTAATTCTGGAGAACTATGCAACTTCCCAATTCAGTGCATTTCACAGCTTATAAGCTCAAGGAATGGATTGTGCATTTTCTAAGCTTAGTTTTGGGCTACCATCAATGATTTCACAATTCTCAAACTTAAGGCTGAGCTACTACTCTATGTTTTATAGTTTCCATCATCAAGGCTGACTTGCCTTCCAAGATTGTGTAGTTTCTGGAGGCAATCCCAAGACTACTACAACGTCAAGTCAGAAGGTTAACTTGTGACTCAGAAAGCTTAGATAAGTGTGAAAACAAGAAAACACCTACTCTATATTTTGCAGTTTCCATCATCAAGCCTAACTTGCCTTCCAAGATTGTACAGTTTCTAGAGGCAAGCCCAGGGCTACTGCAAGGTCAAGTCAGAAGGTTAGCTTGTGACTCAAAAAGCTTAGATAAGTGTGAAAACAAACAAACACAAGCACAAATGAAGATAATAAGTCTTGATCAAATCATGAATATTTGATGAGAGTAAAAGGTAAGCTCTTGTGGACAGACGGGAAGGCTCCAAAATAAAAGCATAGGAAAAATTTTGGAGGGTCATTATAGCAACTACAACGGTATCCTAAAACCAACCATTCACTTGCTTGACTATTAAAGTGCACCAAAATATAATTTAAGAATATTGCTCTCATACTGGCTTGCATTGGTAAATCTAAGGGCTATAACACCATACATACCCATTATATCATTCATTTCTTGCTAAAAAATCCTTAATCTTACTGTGTCATTTGATTCAACATTTGCATTAGATATTCATGAATGTAGCTTTTATTCTATTGCAAGTGCTTTAGTTGATTATATAGTTGAGATTCTCTAAACGCATTAGTATAATTGTTCAAAAAACCAATATCGCATCAAATCCTTTTGAATACATCAACATCTAATCTAATTCATACTCTTGCTCATGCTAAACAATAATCTTAGGATTAACAATATGGAATCTCTCTTTAGTATAGGAAATCAAACTTAAACCTACAAGTGAGGGTCAAGGCTCTTGAGGTGACAATGGGTAGCTTTCTTGATAGTTTCCCTAGATTACTCCTTTGGTGAGGTTGGGACCTTTTATTTGGGGAGAAATTGAGAGAAAGCAATATGCATCGTCAATATTAATAATTTAGATCCTAAAGTTCCAACATGAGTAAATGGAAATAATATCAAAGGTAAAATAAACATTATTATTATTATCATGATGATTAAATCATATTATATTATGTTATTTGTTTACATTCTCATGATATGGTTCATACATTATTCATTAATTTGGTAACTACTTTTATTAGTTAATTCATCAAGGGGATCTTATTCATGTCACCCTTAATATAGTACAAATCCCTTTTCCTTTTTTTATATCAACATTCACCCACACACACACGTGACTACAACAAACACATATATTAGGAAATATGCATGAAAGCATTAGAAGAATATATATTAAAAAAGAGTGAAAACACATTTACAATATGGAAAAGAAGAAGAACAATGTAGGAGAGAGTTAATGATAAATTTTCATATAATGCAGAGGTGTGGCACCAAGGTTGGGCGTGGTCACACAACTTATGCATGAAGTTGTTGGAAATAGTAGGATCAAGGGTTCATACATTAAATGTCCTCATAAGTAAGAAGAGGTACATTCTTATTCCCATAAGGACCCTAAGGGATATTGGAGAAGCAATGAGGATATTCATAATAGTCCCACACATGTCCTAAGGTGGAGGAAAGGGATATGAAATTAGTTTGTCACAAAGGTTTCAAGGTTTCCTTGTATAGTTGGAGGCATTTTCCTTTAATTTTGCATAATGGAAAAGGTAATTTTATGGAATTGGATGAGTTTCATGGATTTATGGTTAGGTTTCATTTGGATTTTTTTAGTTCAAGCTATAAAAGAAGGTTAAGATCTTGGATTGAGGTTGAGAATATATTTCAAAGAATGGTTCTGGATTTTACAAATTTCTTGATGCCAAATAACCAAGGAGAGATTAGGGAAGTAATATACTTTAGGGTTTTAGGGTCACAGGAGGGGGATTTGTCCCTAGGGCCATGTTTCCCACAATTGTTTTGGTAAACCTTAGGGAATACCTAAAGGAGAATTACTATTATATAAGAAATAAAGCTTCCTTGATAGCAATGTCATTGTTGAGGACTTTTTGTGATAATGAATCTTGAAAATGTTTCATATATTGATTGCATCATCAATATATAAAACTTTAAATCTCCAAACACAATATTCTATCTTTGAGGCACACATTATAGGTGAAATTGTGTTAAATACTCTATGAAAGATGACAGATCACATCTCATTACAAGGTGATAAACCATTTTTTTTATGAATGACTGAGATGCATTTTATTCAATATGGAAGTCAACATATATCTTTGAAGGAATAAATGGAACCTCATGCTCATAATATTTTATCGTAAAGTTAAGAAATGACCATATTGATAAACATAGGAATGCTCACTTCTATAGACACTACATGAGTCTTATGAAGAAACCTAAAGGAGTACCCAATGCAAGCATTAGTAGTTGCCCTATCCATGGTTTTGACTAGTAGATATGTGTTGGAAAGTCATATTGTTATTGATGCACTTAGATATATACATATATTCCACAAATTTTCTATCAAAATAGGTCAATATAGAACCTGATATCATTATTTTGAATACCACGAAGTTCTGTGAGGATGGCAATTAGTTCAAATACCTTAAAAATATAAACTTAATGAGCATATCTTTGGAGTAGAATTACCAAGGACACTAGAACTACAACATCCAATTTGGAACAAGAATAGGTTTAACACAAATCTCCTATGTAAGGGTTACTTGGAAAAGTTGGTACATGATCACCTATTATGTGCTTTTTCCAAACATAAAGGATCTTTCTTATACTGAGAATATAATTTGAATCTCCTTAAATGAAAGATAATGAATATATTATTGCAATTTTGTGAAAAATTCCTAGAGGACAACATGAATACACCCTAGATATGCCATTTAACTATTTATATTTGTCTCAAACATTCTTTATGGGTAATAGATTGTATGAATTATTTGGTATAAAGACAATGATCCCATAATGACTGACATGTAATAAAGTGAGCTCAGATTGATTGTAAAGGGAGCCTTTTTTTATGATGGATGATGTATACACACACACATAGACATATGATTTTGTAACATTAATCAAAAAAATAGTTAGTTGAGTTAACTTTACAAAAAAAACCTATTATTTAAAGAAGGAAGAATTGTGGGCCAATTTGTGATGAAGGGGATAGATCTAGTTGAGACAACCCTTGTTTAAATAATTCCAAATTAAAAATTTGACTGTGGCTAATTTGGGCCTAGGGAAGACCTAATATAATATTTTGAACCATTTTCAAATGAATATAAAGGGTAAAGGTTAACCCATATTGATATGCCTCACTGTTAGGACCTCATATTGTCTCTTTCTGACTATAAATTTTGTTATAATATCACCCTTTTCAACCTATATTTGAAAGTCCTTGTTAGTGTTTTGACTTAATTAGTCCAAAGGTATGCAGTGACTCTTCTCATCACTATATGTTTAATTTTTTAACATATAATCATGCTATCTTCATAGTTAATTTTTGAATTGATTAGTTGCTGAACAATTAAATAATGATGTGCAACCCGCATTGCTGAAACTGCCTGAAGTTGGCGGGATTATCTTTTGCAGTTGCTGAAACAGCAGGAATAGCACGCAAATCTCGAAGCTGAAACAGTTGAGATTTTCGTACCAAATTTGACAACAACAGAGGAACCAGATTGATCACCGAGGAAGCTATTACATTGGATGTAACGTTCGTAATCTAAAGACAATATTACTATAACAACATTCTGTTGATGGGAAACTAATTTCCATATTTTTGTATAATGGGTTGAAATAGAATCTATAATGTAAATCTTTTGTAATAGATGCCTCCTCTTTATAAAGAGGAGACATCTACATTAGAAGGGGGATGAACAGACTGTGGGAAGAGGTTTAACTGAAGGAACAAGACTGAATCTTTTCTGTAATATGGTATATTGATGGATGAATAAAGTTTTGTTCTGAGCATCTCATTTTAGTTCTTGTTTCCTGGGGAATCTTGTGAGAAGGACAGGGCCCACCTTCATCACAAGATTCACCCATTATATTTCTGTAGTGTGTTAAGTGTGATTTCTGTTCATGCCCTATTAACAAGTACTGTTTTCTGGATATTGTTTTACCTTTGCTGAAACTCTGTTTCTTTCTTAATCGATTGCTATTATTTTATGACTGTCTCACCGATGCCTCAGTTTACAGAGTGAATTGGCAAGCCAGATAAACAGAGGCAGGTGTTGAAGGTTCTCGCTCTGGCGATAGGGTCCTGATTCTCTATTACAACATAGCCATTATTTTCCTTTGCAAATTTATTTCCTTTTGTTAAATTATTCATTCCTTGATAGATATCTGCAATAGAGTATAATTGTTGTAACACAGAGTGGAGCTTTAAACGAGGTGTGATTTGTTTGTACTACAGCTTTTAGTGCTTTTAAGATTGAGTTCATATAGTACGCAATTGTCTTTGAAATAATCAAACTTCCCTGGGTTGACAATTTATGTGGCACTTGACTGTTTAATTAATAGACAATTAAAGTGACCAACATTTTGGTGTTGTTGCTGGGGAAGGCGACCGTAGATTTTAAGAGCATTAATGATTTTCTTTTAGATGTTCAGGATGCATGAGAGGACGCAGGAAAACTAATCCTACAGGTGGCAAGGGAAAAGGAAGAGGAGGAAGGAAAACTTTCATTGACGACATTATTTCAAAGGCTGAAACATCTCAGAGGATAAGCTCTTGGAGGCCACAGACTCGGCACTCTCTTCAAATGGACTACGAAATGGAGGAATTAGTGGGACCTGGAAGGGCCAAAGAGACAATAAAACAAACTGAGGAGTCAGTGGAAGACATTGAGGAACCAATAGAATATATTGAAGTTGAGGAACCAGTTCAGAATATTGAAAGCCTAACAGAAAGCGCTGAAGACAGGGCAAGTGTAACAGGGGAACAACTAATGGACGGAAACAATGAAGGACTCTTTGGTGGGGGACAAAGAGAAGGAAGAGGTGAGAATTCCCTTTCCACCTTGGAATTCCCTATTGAGGATCTTCCCAGAGGGGTAACTCCTATGAAGAACATTCCACTCTCAACCCTACCTAACTTCCATGGTTTATCATCAGAAGACCCTGACGAATTTCTGTTTGAGTTTGATATATTATGCAGAAGTTATGATTATGTTACTAATCCTCAAAAGTTAAAGTTATTTCTAGCAACATTAAAAGGAAATGCACTGAGATGGTTCATGAGCCTGGGAGGACACGTGATCAAAACATGGCAGCAGATGAAGGAGAAGTTTCTAGCCAAATACTAGGATTATTGCCGGACAAGAGAAAGAAAAGAGGAATTATTTAATATGGTTCAGAAGGAGGACGAAAATCTGGAGGATTTCGTGGAGAGATTACAGTATAATTTGCAGAGATCCAATCACCCTAATATGAGTAAGGATATTCTTAAGACAATACTGTTGAAAGGGGTATGGGATGACTGTTTAGACATGCTGAATATGCTTGGTAAAGGCGATATATCTAAAGAATCATATGATGAGATTGTCAACCTTTGTAAGAGATGTTCAAGAGGAGCAGTAACCAGACCAAAGAGCAGGGACAATACATATTCAAGAGTCCAAAAATCAGCCAGTGGGGGAGCAACAAGAGCCGAAATGGGTAATTTACTTGAAGAATTTAAAACTAAAATGTTAAGCTCTTTTCCTTCACAAATTGATACCTTGCATGTTAAAAAGAAGCAGGCAGAGGAAGAAGCTGCTTTAGCCATTTTCTGCCCTAAATGCAGAGAAAAACACCCACTAAGGGAATGCCCACTGAAAAAGGTACCAATTTTCACCATTTCTGAGAAGGACCATGAGACTCAACAATGCCCTTCTTTACCAAGAATAAAAGTGGCACTACAACCAACTGAAGAAGAAGCTGAAGCAGTCTACTTGCTGACACAGAGGAGGCAATGGCAACCACGAGGACAAGGTACGAATTCTAATACGCCATTTAATCATTGGAATAATTATCCTTCTTTTCAAGCAAATTACCCACCCTTCAATCAAATGCAATACCCACCCTTCAATAAAATGAACTTCCCACCCATGCAGCAAACAAACCCTCCCTTTGTGGATCCTACAATGTGGAATCCTTGGTCTCTACATCAATCTTATTTTAATCATTGGAATCTAGGCCAGACAGCTCAACAAATCCCATTTCCAAACCAATTCCCTCAGTATCAGCAATCTCTCTCTTTGCCATCAAATGCTCCACCAAATAACCAAACAATGAGACCCCAGCTGCCTGTACAACCAAATCCCAACCCTAATAATAATAAAGCTGTGTAGGTCATTGATATTCAGAACCAACCTATTTTCCCTATGCAATGTAATGACATTCATTTGCAGTCCGGGAGAGTAGTTGAACCTATTATTGATGATATTACTTCTTCTTACTCTAATAAAGAGGAGACAAAAAAAGATAAGTCATCCAATAAGGGTGCTGAAACAGTTGAGCCATCCTCTAATAAAACTGTTGAAACAACAGAACCGCCATTCCCTGAGCGTTTGGCTCTCACTAAGACACCTGAGCCACCTACTTTTAACATTCTAGGGGAATTGCAGAATCTGTATGTTAAAATTCCACTCTTGCAAGCACTTAGAGATGTACCAATTTATGCTAGAACTGTGAGAGACATTTTCATCAAGAAACTTGGAAGAAAAGCTAAATATCCCCTTAGAGTTCATGTGATGGGTGATCTAGCTGCTTTAATGACAGGAAAAACCCCTCCTGTAAAATATTGTGACCCTGGTCATCCTACAATTACAGTACAGGTTGGAAAAACTTTTGTTTCTAGAGTTCTAGTAGATTTAGGTGCTGCTATAAACATTATGACCCTTGAAATTGCACAGTTATTACAGTTGAAGAATGTAATTAGAGAGACCCCAACCATTATAGAACTAGCTGACCGTTCCATAATCAAACCAGAAGGGGTTATTAAAGACCTGATAATTTCAGTCGAATATTGGAACTACCCAATTGATTTTGTTGTATTGCAGACTAAAACAAAGTTGGGTGGGCATCCACTGATTTTAGGGGGACCCTAGCTAGCTACAGCAGATGCCTTCATCAGCTGTAGATCAGGCTCAATGACAATTTCTAATGGATGTGAAACTAAGAAGCTCACTCTCTACCCTCATGCTACACCTATGATTAACAATGACAATTCTGTATGGTTAGACTATGAGGATGATGATACTCAACCCATTTTGACTATTGGACAAGCCTTAACTTTTAAAGACACAACCGAGGATGAGATAATTAGTAACTTTATTTCCGAACCCTCCTCAGTTACCTATGAAGCATATGATCAATTAACTGCAATTTTGGAACTCGAATCACAACAAAACCTTAAATCTGGAAATTTATCTCAAACATCAACTGGTATCTCCTCTAAGAGTATAACAGTAGAAATTGAGCCTGGCAAAACATTGAATATAAATCCTAACTTAACAGATGTTGAAACACAACAGTTAATGAAGTTATTTCGTGAAAATAAGGAAGCATTCGCATGGGACTACATAGATATGAAGGGAATCTCTCCTGAATTATGTACTCATCGTATCTATATCAAGGAGGGGTCTCGCCCAGTCTGTCAACCCCAGTGACGAATGAACCCTAATCTAAGGGAAATTGTTAAAGAAGAACTTCAAAAACTGCTTAATGCAGGGTTCATATACCCTATATCTGATAGTGAATGGGTTTCTCCATTAGTGATAGTACCTAAGAAAAAGGGGAAATGGAGAGTGTGTGTGGATTATAGAGCTCTAAACAAAGCCACTCAAAAAGATCATTTCCCCTTACCATTTATTGATTAGGTGTTAGACAGTTTATCAGGAAAGAGATTCTTTTCCTTTTTAGATGGTTTTAGTGGATATAACCAGATCAAAATTGCACCCCAAGACCAAGACAAGACCACTTTTACTAGTCCATGGGGAACTTTTGCTTATAGATTTCTTCCATTTGGACTATGCAACGCTCTAGCAACATTTCAAAGAGCAGTGATAGGAATTTTCTCTGATATGCTTAACGACTCTTTGGAGATATTTATGGATGACTTTACTCCTTATGGTGTGACTTTTGAAGATGCATTACAAAACCTGGAGAAAGTACTTAAACGCTGTATAGAAGCTCATCTTGCCTTAAGCACTGAAAAATGTCATATGATGATGAATCAAGGAATTGTATTGGTAAAGTACAGGTAAAGTATGGGTAATTCAGACTCTTCCTATCCCCAAAAAACAAACTGATGTAAGAACTTTTTTAGGACATGCTAGATATTATAGAAGATTTATTAGTGATTTTTATAAAATAGCTTCTCCTTTGTTTGTGTTACTTATGAAAAATGATGAATTTAAGTGGAATGATGATTTCCAAAGAGCATTTAATGAACTTAAGCATCAGTTGTCTACAACTCCTATTTTAAGAGGACCTGATTGGGCACTGCTCTTTCATATATCCTCTGATGCTTCAGATACTGCAATTGGAGCTATCTTGGGTCAAGAACAAAATAATTTTCCTTATGCTATCGATTTCATTGGTAAAAATATGACCCCTGCTGAACTTAATTACACAGTTACCGAAAAGGAATTTTTAGCAGTCATTTATGCTATCAACAAGTTTCAACATTATATTACTGGTTACCCTACTTTTGTTCATACTGATCACTCGGCCATTAAGTATTTAATGAATAAATCTGTTACAAATGCTTGAGTTACCAAATGGTTATTATTACTACAAGAATTTGATATTACAATTGTAGATTGACCAGGTAAAGAAAATGTAATTACTGATTTCCTTTCTCAGATAAAAACTGATGATAATACTCTAGTAGATGATTCCTTTCCTGATGAATACATATTTGCAGTATCTGCTCACTCACCTTGGTATGCAGACATTGCCAATTATTTAGTTGCAGGGAAGCTACCATCACACTTGTGACACAGAGAAAAAAGAAAAATCATTCAACAAAGTGCTCGGTACAGATGGATAAGTGGGTGTCTTTTTCATACAGAACTTGATCAGGAAATTCAGAGATGCATTAGAGAAGATGAGGTTTATGATATATTGAAGGCTTGTCATGATGGCCCTTGTGGAGGGCATTTTGCTGATAAAAGAACAACACATAAGGTTCTTAGAATGGGTTATTATTGGCCCTCACTTTTCAAAGATGCAAAGAAGTATGTTAGGGCCTGTGATAGCTGTCAGAGAATGGGCCAACCTAATCACAGAGATGGAATGCCACTGAACCCCCAGGTAATACTTGAACCCTTTGAAAGATGGGCTCTAGATTTTATAGGACCCATCAACCCTCCATCCAATAAAAGAGTTTACAAATTGGTTTGCACAGATTATATGACTAAATGGGTGGAAGCTAAGGCACTCATTAGAGCTAATGAAGAATCTATTTTAACTTTTCTATTTGAAGAAATATTTGTTAGGTTTGGATTGCCTAGAGAACTAGTCACAGATGGAGGAACTCCTTTCAACTCTCATGGCTTTAAAGATACACTTCAAAAATATCATATTAATCATAAAATGACTATTCATTATCACCCCCAAGCCAATGGGTAGGTGGAAAGTACGAATAAAGTCATAGAAGCCATTTTAACAAAAACACTAAAGGAGAATAGAAGGGATTGGTTTCAAAGGTTCCCTGAAGCATTATGGGCTTACAGAACTACCTAGAGGAACACTACATGTTTTTCACCTTATGAATTAGTTTATGGTAAAAGTGTTTTTTTTCCTGTGGAATTCGAAATTAAAACCTTAAGAACTAGTTGCTTTAGCTGTTAACCTTGACTTGACTGATGCACAGACAGCTAGGTTGCAGTAGCTTTAGGAATTGGATGAAAAGAGGTTGGATGCCATCCATCAAACAACTATGATACAACAGCAAAGAACCAGGTGGCATGATAAAACCTTTAAGCACAAGCAGTTCCAAAAAGGTAATTGGGCTCTATTGTATGACTCTTGTTTTGACAATTTTCAAGGAAAATTAAGAACAAGGTGGCTGGGACCTTATGAAGTAGATACTGTTTTTCCAAATGGAACAGTCAAGTTCCTAATAATTTATGATTCTAGAACACCATTGTTAGTGAATGGGTATCAGCTCCGTTTGTATCAACAACCTATTTCTAAAGAGGATTTCAAGGCCACTTGCATGGCAGATACACATTATGTCTTTCTGGGGGAGTCTGCTATCCCTCATTGCACCTAGTTTTTCTATTTATATATTTTTATTAGATTAGATTTCTTAACTAATTATCCCTGTCAAGGGTTGCCATGTTACAATTCATTATTTTGCAGATCTTAGATTCGGAGGCTAACTGAAAAGAAAAATTTCAATGCAAGAAGGATCAGGTTTCGGCTTGGGAAACATTGCCATTTCACTTCAAATCATAATCCATTCCCTCTCACTACCCTTCAGCAACATCTTCCCATTTTTCCCATTGCTGAAACACCAATTTTTCCCCATTTTCTTTGCTACTGAAACACCAATATCTCCATTGATGAAACACCAACCTTTTCCATCTTTCCCTAAGAAGCATCAATTTTCCCATTCTTCCTGAGATTGAGGCATTATTTTCTCTCAAAAACGATTGATACATATCACTTTTCATTGACAGAATCAGCCATTCATCCTGATAATTGTGTTCCTTCATTATCACCTCCTGTGAATATAGAAAACCTTTCATATAAATATCCTCATACTTTATAAACCCTTTTTTTTCATAACTATCGGTGACCTATCAACGACGAGATTATATTTTCCGCACAACAATCGAAGGTATGTGTGTTTATGTGTAAATATTAAACTGTAGTTAATGAGAAGATCCCGATATGATTGCCGAAATCACCATACATTCAAACTTATCATTTTAGCCGCAGTTGGGGGGGAATACCAAAATATTGCAATCATTCCATGATATGCCAATCACCATCATTTTTTTCATGATCGTGTCTCATCACCCCGTCTCTATCTTACTATGTCATAACCTCATTTGCAATATCTTACTCCGTTTCGGCTGCGGTAACTCGGTTATGTACTCTGCATTTTACTGAACTAGTAACTATGGGAGGGAACGTTGTTTGACATGAACCTGGCTCAACGATTCTATTGGAACTTCACTAGGAAGCATATTAAATTTTTCTACAAGCAGGATGGGTGGACTATTTTCGAAGGCTCTCGGATTTTGATTCTCAGCAAGTTATGGAATTCGCACGTAATTTGAAGGAAGGATACTCTATTGTTCAGGGAGTGCAAATTCCAGTAATAGAGGAGGATATAGCGCAGGTTTCAGGATTACCAACTGATGGCATTCGTTGGTTCAATTGTAAACACCTCATTCTGAATGCACAACAAGATTTTCTTCTACCAGGGGAGTGGGTTGAACCTAAAGGCAGGGGTGTTGCACTTCATTTGTTACCACCGCCATGGTCGAAGGTTGCAGAGTTTGTCAAGCACTACTTCACCTACGAAGAACGTTACCAGGTAGTGTACCAGCACAAATTTTTGTTGTTGAATCATTTAAGACATGGTCGTTTATTAAATATGCCTTACTATCTGCTTGGGTGTTTAAAGAATATGTCACATTATCCCGTGAATGCAAAGCACCCACTCCTCTCCCTCACTCACCATCACTTGGTTCAGCTCCTAATTCGGAGGGGCTTTGCCCTGTAGAATCCCCCTCCCCTTAACAACCCACCCCAGGAAGCTATTGAAATCCCTCAACTGGCAACAGAAAACCTCCAGGAAGCTGCTGAAATTTTGTAACCAGCAATCGAACACCCTCATGAAATTGCCAAAATTTCTCAGCCAGTAGCCAAAACATACCAATTGGACGCTAAAAATCCTCAACAGACCCCTGAAATCTCTCAGCAAATTGAAAACCCTTCTGTACAACAGCCTGGGAGTATCTTGGAATCATCAAAAGTTTTACCACCTCCAGCAGTCAATCCAATTGACCTCTCCTCTATATCTACCCCACCCCTTAATGTAGCCGAATCATCCACTCCCACCGTCCATATCCCTAGTGATAATTCGGATGATAATATTCCCATTATTAAGCTCAAAAGGAAAAGACAAGAAAAGGCTACACCCCCACTAAAGAGAAGAACGAGGGCTTCAATTAAGGAAGCTACTATTACTAATAATCCCCCTACCCTAAGGAAAAATGTCCGTAAGAGAAAAATCATTGTTTTTCTGGCCTCCTTACCTTGATGACGAACAAGGATGTCTACTGAAGCATCAACTGAGACCATCACCCCAAATTCCCCACCTATTATTCTAAAAACCCATATCCCACCAGGCCCTGAATCCTTACCTTCCTCATCCTCGGGTACCGAAATGCAAAGTGTTCAGGATTTTGTGACATAATTCCTTTCAGAAGACACACCTGCTCCACAAGAACCAACTGCTGATTTATCAAAAGTAGACACCCAAGACGATGTACAGCATGTGGCTGCTCCACAAGAACCAACCACTAACCTAACAGGTGTTACACAAGAACCACCCGTCAAGGAACAAAAGATAGACAACCTAGAGGTAGCTGTTACACAAGAACCAACTACCGATTCAACAAGTGTGACACAAGAACCACCTGTCAAGGAACAGAAAGCAAATGACCTAGAGGTAGCTGTTACACAAGAACCATCTACTACTCCAGCCGGTGCTACACAAGAACCACCTACTGACAATCATGACCAGGAAACAGACCAAGACATACCTGCTATCGACTCAGCAGTTGATACATAAGAACCACCTGCTGAGGATGCAAATGATGAATTTGCCACCAAACAACGATCCTCTCATTTAGAGACTGCAACTACTACAGAAGGCCCTGTCACTTTAACCTCCCTTCAACAAGAAAATGAGTTTTTGAAATTTGAGATTGAGGCTTATAAGCATGAGTTAATGATGGCAAGGGAAGCTTATGAAAAATAACTCAATCTGTATATTTTAGCTCAGGTAGCATCTGCAGCTGAGAAGAGTGCAGAAAAGGATCGACACAATGAATACATGTGCAGTGAATGTGGTGATCTATATTCTTGAGCTGGTTATAAGATAATCAAAGTCCCACTGCCTGGATCCACTCCTCCTATCATAATTAAAAAGGAACACCCTGCTATTACACAAGAACCAGCAGGGCCTTCAAAGACCTCTGGAGAAGAAATGAAACCACAAGTACCCCGGCCTAATCCAGTTGTTAAAGACAAAGAACTAGCACCAAAGTCTCCAAAGACTATATGTACTCAGACTGAACCTCGGTGTGTAAGAACTGTCTTCACTCAGACCTTAAGTTTTCAAGAACTGAGGGATACATGGAAGAGAGAGTATGCTTTGTCACAAGAAAAGGCATTATAGCAACATAAATCATTATGGCTGAATCATGTATATAGAAATTGGGAAGTCTTGGAATAGTCTCGTGCATAGCACAAGGAAAACAAAAAGCTAAAAACTAGACTGTCTCTTATCTTTGACCTCGTTTAAAGATTACTGGCCACTAGAAAACCATATTTTAACTATTCTGTGTTTCTGAGAGAACGCTTTCCTCCAAGTGAAAGTGATCAAAGATGGATGACCCCATGAGGTGTCTACACCTTAGCAGTTTATTGAAACTTTTGAAGAAGCATCAAATAGTGAACAGAATTTGTTATGTGAACTCTATCTTCATAATGAGGCCATGCCTGAAGATAGGAAGCTTAATTTGATTCCTCTCGTTCGTGACATTCATATTCGAGCCTTCGTTTCTTTCCTGGCTAATCAACTTACCTGGAAAAATGCTTTCATGTTAGCAGCACACAATGAAGAGAATTGCCTTCTCTGGATTCGAGCTGAGCCACAGAATGCCGTTGTTTTTATTACTGAACATTGACGGGTTCTACGAGAGCCAGGAATGACTGACCATATTAGAACACTACAGGTAGCAGTCTTAGAGGACTATGAACATTATGTCAAGATTAAGGGAACTTTGACCATACAAGCAAACAATATATTTTGGGAACACTGCCCTAAGGAGAGAAGGGAATACCATCCCTTTAACCCTCTCAATCTTCAGGCATCAATCTCATGAATACCTAACTATGTTAAATGTATTCAATAGTGTGCTGAGAAATGGTTGGGTTATCACTTTCACTTCCCTCTTCTATGGCTGCCAGTACAACAATACAAGGCTTAGTTCAGGTTGTCCAAAAAGGAGGAGCTTGCAGCATGGAAAAAAGTTCAGAATGTCCAAGGTTTCAGAGACATGGTTGACAGCACTTTCTATACTTACTGCATAAGCAATTTGCACTATACATCCCAGAGTTCTGACTTAGACTCAGAGTAGAAGTTGCATGGGGACATGCAACCCTTTCAGTTGGGGGGGATGTTAGGACCTCATATTGTCTCTTTCTGACTATACATTTTGTTATAATATCACCCTTTTCAACCTATATCTGAAAGTCCTTCTTAGTATTTTCACTTAATTATTCCAAAGGTATGCAGTGACTCTTCTCATCACTATATGTTTAATTATTTAACATATAATCATGCTGTCTTCATAGTTAATCTTTGAATTGATTAGTTGCTAAACAATTAAAGAATGATGTGCAGCCCGCATTGCTGAAACTGCTTGAAGTTGTCGGGACTATCTTTTGCAGTTGCTGAAACAGCACAAACAACATGCAAATCTTGAAGCTGAAACAGTTGAGATTTGTGTACCAAATTTGACAGCAACAGAGGAACTAGATTGATCACTGAGGAAGCTGTTACATTGGATGTAACGTTCGTAATCTAAAGACAGTATTATTGTAACAACATTCTGCTGATGGGAAACTGATTTCCCTATTTTTGTATAATGGGTTGAAATAGAATCTATAATGTAAATCTTTTGTAATAGATGTCTCCTCTTTATAAAGAGGAGACATCTACATTATAAGGGGGATGAACAGACTGTGGGAAGAGGTTTAACTGAAGGAACGAGACTGAATCTTTTCTGTAATATGGTATATTGATGGATGAATAAAGTTTTGTTCTGAGCATCTCATTTTAGTTCTTGTTTCTTGGGGAATCTTGTGAGAAGGACAGGGCCCACCTTCATCACAAGATTCACCCATTATATTTCTGCAGTGTGATTTCTATTCATGCCTTGTTAACAAGTACTGTTTTCTGAATATTGTTTTACCTTTGCTAAAAATCTGTTTCTTTCTTAATCAATTGTTGTTATTTTATGAGTGTCTCACCGGTGCTTAAGTTTACAGAGTGAATTGGCGAGCTAGATAAATAGAGGCAAGTGCTGAAGGTTCCCACTCTGGGGATAGGGTCCTAATTCTCTGTTACAACATAGCCATTGTTTTCCTTTGCATATTTATTTCCTTCTGTTAAATTATTCATTCTTTGATAGATATTTTCAATAGAGTATAATTGTTGTAACACAGAGTGGAGCTTTAAACGAGGTGTGATTTGTTTGTACTATAACTTTTAGTGCTTTTAGGGTTGAGTACATATAGTACACAGTTGTCTTTGAAATAATCAGACTTCCCTGGGTTGACAATTTATGTGGCACTCGACTCTTTAATTAATAGACAATTAAAGTGACCAACAATTACTTGCTTTAGAAAATGGGTATTATCATCATTGCGTTTTTATTTTTTGCATGTGGGTTGAAATTATCATTTTCAAGGCATAAGAACCCACCTGGATTCCTTACATTCATTATTAAAAGGAAAATTCATAGTTTTTTTGGTGTTAGGGCACCCACTATTGGAAGTAGCTCGAGCATTGGGAACTCACCATGGAATCTCATGTGATCACATTAGAAAATTTGGTGGATTTGTGACATCCCTTTCATTACCCCAATTTTTGTAATGTAATTAAGAACATATATTGGTTGGGTGCCAACATTGATGATATGACGTCAAACTCTATAGTATGATGTGTTTTTTATTTTTATTAGTAAAAATGCTAGAGTTGAAGAAAGGGACAACAAATATATCATGATGCCTTGATATGGGGGAAACTTGACTTAGGAGAAAAATACATACCTTGAATTAATAATTCCCTTAATTTCATGGTTGGGAAGAGGAAGGGTCAACATGTGTTTATAAAAATGAAAGAGAAAATTATTTAAGGAGATTTTTCCTTGTTCCTTGTTTATTTGAGAAATACTCCATTATTATTTTTATACAATCATTTTTTCCTCACATAGAAATTTGAATTGGCATGAGACTTGGTGACAACTTGTGTAATGGTATTTTAATGTGTTGTAATTCTTTTTCCTTAGACTAGATGGCTTTGAGGACTAGGAATTTTCTTGCTTCTGTGTGGCACAAAAAGAACTAAAGAAGGGAGGGTTGAGGGACTATAGAGACTAGAGGACTCCCTTGTGTTATGCATACCTATATTGTAATTTATGAATATATATGGGCATATTTAACAAATGGAAAGCTTGAACTCTTAGATTTGTTCCTGTGTGTCGAGGAAGCGATCTTCACTTTTTGTGTTAAATATGGTCTTAAAACTATGTGCTAAATCCCTAAGTTTATTTTTTTCCTCAAGGCATCAAGATATGGCTTACGGGTAGCCAACTATGAAAAATAAAACAACATAGTTGATATTATGGTTGGGTGGAGAGTGGCTCACCCTTCTTTAGTTCAGGATTGCAAAATATTTGACTCAAGATAAGAATCTCTTATGCACGATTATCTAATTTATCTTTTTAACAAGTTTATATGTACATGAATTTACCCTTCGATAAATTTATCATGGCTTTAGATGTTATTCTATTTGGATGTATTTTTTATATGTATTAAATTTTGTAATAGAATCAGTTGAGGAATATAGCCTTCCTAAATTATTCTTATATAGATTTTGTCACAATTTATGTTATAACTTGGACCATAGTGAGGGACATCCTACTAATCATCTAGTCCAATTTTTAGAACTTGGGTTATGAAATTTTAGGAAATATGATTAAAGGAAGTTCGCTTCCTAAATGCATCTTTACATGGGTCATGTTATCATTTCTACTATAAAAAAAAATTTGGGTGGTTCCAAAAACAAAAATTGGACCATAGTGAGGGGAAATCCTATTAATAATTTGATCCAATTTTCATATAATGACTTGTGGTATTTTAGGGAATATGATTAGAGGAAGTTGAGCTTCATGGATTCTCCTAAAATCAAGCATCAAAAACGTCATGCTAGAATTTCTTCTATAACTTTTCTTCGGGGAGGCTCCAAAAGCCTAAACTTAGACCATAGTGAGGGAAATCCTATTGATCATCTAGTCCAACTTCCAAATCTTGGTTCGAATTTTTTTATGAGATATGATTAGATTAATTTGAACTTTTGCGATGCCCATAAAATCATGCATCAAATAGGTCATGTGAAATTTCTCCTATATTTTTTTTTATCTCGGAGGTTTCACAACTTGAAACATGGATCATAGTGAGGGAAACTGTTATGAAACCAACTCAAGAAAAATATAGAAAAGATAGATCAACGCCTTAAAATTCAGCCTCTTCGAGGGGGCAACCTCCTTTACATTACACAAATGAACAATTCTTGGATGATTCAAATGACAAAACCTCCTTTCTATATATAGGAGTCTAAGGAGTCACGATATAACCCAGCCGACCTAACAATAATAATATAAAGCCACAAAAATAACAATAGAGGGATTCTATGGGGCACAGTAATAACAATATGGGGACAATAGGGGCACAACAATATTAATAAGGGGTACAACTACAATAGTAATGGGGTAATCACTAGTATTATAGGGACCCAACATGCCCCTCTCCTTCAAAAAAGTGTTTTCCTCAATGCTTGAGTACTTATGGATGCTTCTGTATAAAATTCTCATCCTCCCATGTGGAATCTTCAGCAGACAAGTTCTTCCACTTGATCAGATACTTTGAAATCGATCGATTTCGTAGCTATTGAGTTCTTGTTTCTGTGACTGCTTCTGGTTCCAATATAATTTTTCCTTCCTCGTCAAGTTCTAGAAATATTGTTTGAACTGGGAGATTATTGCCTATAACCTTCTTTAAACATGAAACATGGAAAACTGGGTGCAATCGAGAAGCTGCAAGAAGCTCCAATTTGTATGCCATAGTACTCA
>APFE030195217.1:328232-357138 GCA_000404065.3 Pinus taeda | reverse complement strand
AGGGAATAAAAAGAGAAAAATAAAACCAAGAAGGATTAATAAACCCTACAGAGGAATCAAAGGAAAGAAGAAATGATAAGATGAAAAAGAGTAAAGAAAAGGAAAAGAAATGAAGAGGAAAGTGCAGGAATCCAACGGGTACTAATTTTCCAATTGTTATACCTATTAAGATTACTAGACCTCCTCTCAATTTCTATGGCGTCCCTAAATTTATGGCAATGAAAATGAGAAATGTTTGCAATGACCTTAGCATCCTTAATGCATATATGATGTTTGATCTTCTCTGCATGCTTTGTTAAGGCTGAGGAGTCCCCCCCGCGCTTGATATCGTAAGTGTGCTTCTTATTCTTAATCCTTTGATTAATAGATTGGCTTGTTTAACCAATGTATGATGTTCCACAAGAACACAGGATGACATAAACACCTTTCCTATCCTTAGGGTCCACAATGTCTTTTTCCAATTTTAAGGACCTTCTAATGGTGCTCAGTAGTCTAAAGGTTGAGGGAACATTATTCTTCTTAAGGATTCTCGCAATATTGTATGTAGTCTCTTGGATGAGGGGAGGTGAACTCTAGAATTATGATCACTAGGGTCTTTCTTAATCTTACGACCCTTGCTAGCTTTGAGGAAGACTTTAAGACCTTGTTTCCTACTATAACCATTAATAACAAAAACCTTCAGGAGATTGGATTTCTCCTTAGAAAAATGGTTTTCATAAGAAACCCTCAGAGCACGAGTAGCTAAAGTGTAGAGAACACATAACTTCTAAGCAAGAAGTGATGGGACCTTGCATGAATATATTGTTCAGTATGAGTTTTCTTGTGAAACACCTGATGGGAGAACAAGCCATTATCTTTCTTTGAAATGAGGACAACTAGAAAAGGAAGGAAACCATTAAGTTCCTTCTCCATGGTAAACTTTATGGAGTTAGATTGAATATTAAGATGCTCAAAGAAAATATCTAAGTTATCTAGACCATGCTACCAAATAACGCAAGTGTCGTCTACAAATATTTCCAAAGCTTAGGTTTAAAAATAGTTGAGGCCAAACATTTGGATTCAAAGTATTCTATAAATAGGTTAGCAAAAATAGGGGATAGGGGAAGCCCATGGCAACACCACAGGTTTGTTCATAGAACTTCCCTTCAAAACAAAAAAAAGTAGAAGTGAGGAAGATCTCAACTAATCTAGTAGTGTCGGGACCAATGACGCGAAACATAACATCCATCACTTCCTTGATGGCGATATTAGTGTACTGGGAAACTACATTAAAGCTTACCATATTATCTTCAGAATCAAATTTCACATCCCTCAACTCATTAACAAATGACAAGGAGTCATTGACAAAAGTCTCTGTGAGCCAACAAGGGGTTTAATCTTCGTGGCTAGATATTTGGCTAGAATATAGGTTGGCCCACCTATGGTGTTAACAATGGGCCTAAGTAGGACTCTCTCATTATATATTTTCATAAGTCTATAGATCTTAGGGGTGATGGGGCTACTCTCAATAAGATTGTGATGAAAAGATCCAACCGTGCTACTGGATTTTATAGCAAGAGAATCCACTCTAGGGATACTTTTCAAGGGATGGTTGTTAAGTTTCCTATAGCTACCACTATTGTCCAAGTGATCCAATATATTATTCTAATAATCCATTTTATCAAGGATTACAGTGGCCCCACCTTTCACATTTTTCAAGGCAACAATGTCTTGGTTCCTATTCAAAGACTTGAGGGCCTCAAACTCATCCTTCCTGATGTTATTCTTAGGGGGTTTAACTTTCCTAAGAATAACAATGCATTCTTGCCTAATAATTTCTTTAGTATTATCCGGTAAGTCTCTTATCCCAAATTCAATGTAACACATAATATCATTTACCGGAATTTTCTTGGGAGGAATGGAAAAATTTAATCCCTTCTCCAAAAGTTTAAAGACTGAAGGGGGAAAGGAAAAGCTTGACACATTAGGATAATAATCATTAACATTATTAATATTTATTAGATCCTCAACATTATTCTTAAAAATATCATCATCATCACCACAACCACCACCACCCTTGATGATGATGATGATGCTGATGATGATGATGATGATGATGATGATGATTAAAACTATTAACAAATGAAATGGAAGACTGGTTAAGGAGATTACAAGGGGCATTAAAGGAGACAACTAAAGAGGAATCATTATCAAATAAAGGGTTAACTGAAGTGGAGTGAACAAGGGAGCCTATACACTGGTTGGAATCAGATGGAGGAGTAGGCGAAGACATAGCACGGGTTAAGGGATGGCCGAAAACAGAACTAGGTAAGGGGCAACCACTACGAGGAGAGAGAACAACTTCGAACGGATGAGTGTCAGTAAAGGATGCTATGTTGGAGGCACGCTGGACGAGAGGGGAAGGCTTTCTCTATAGGCCTGTGAGACCGTGTTTAGATGAGAATAAAGATCGCCATAAGAAAAAAATAAGTTTTCAATTATTTATATGATTTCTTCTCTTTTTTCCTCACAAGTCAAATATAAGCTTTTTCCTTATAGTCATTAGAATTTCTTCTTTCCATATTTAGCATGCCATTATGATCCAATTCTTTACCTTATCCCAATAATGAACTACATAAATTAATTTGAAATGCCGACTAAATTTACTATAAAATTTTCAAAAATATTTCAAATATAATTATTTATTTTATTTTATTTTTTTATTTTTTAATAATTTAATCTAAACTAAATATTTAATTAATAATTTTATTTTTATATTTTACTCTTATTATTATGGAATTTGATAAAATAAAAATGTTTACCTAATATAACAATACATTAGAACTGGACTCGAGAGCGTCTCTAGCCTGACTCTAAAGCACCACTTCGACCTAATCATTTAAAACTGGTCTCTAGAGCGTCTCTAGTGGTGACTCTAAAGCACCACTTGGACGTAATCATTTAAAAATTAATAATATTAATTTTATAGGTTAAAATTGATTATGGCATGTCACACTCCAATGAAGTTTTTGGTATATACTACTTATAAAAATTATGGAAAAAGGTATTAGGTATTTCATACACTGAGTGGATTTATGAGAATGCAAATAATACTAAAATATATAATTAAATAAGAAAAATTACGAAGGATGGATTATATAGGTTTTATTAAATTTAATTCAGGTATTTTATTTTCATTTAAATGAGAAGCAATTTAGTATTATTTATCTTTAATTTTTTCATTTAAATGAAAATCAATTTCGTATTATTGATAATATTATGTATGATATGTTTATTGAGTATATAATAGTGGCCTAATCTATCTAGCATTAAGGTTTTTTTTTAATAGTTATTGGTTAGAAATTTTAAGGATTTTTTGTATAATAGTTATTGGTTGGAAATTTTATTAGTATCTATATCTAATTATCAACTAATGATTTATTTTAGATTGCACAAATATGAAATATATTTAGATGCTAACACATTTGGAAACTAATTATCAACTAAAGATCAACTAAAGGTTATAGTGGTAGCAGTGGGCATCAACTCTATATCATATTAGTATAAAATCTACCTAATTTCTTACACTTCTAATAATTAGAAAAATAAATTTCTAGTAATTAAGAAAAAATATTCCATAATAAAATAATTTTGCTGTAAGGCATTCCCCTCTAAAATCAACTCTCCTTTGACGGTATGTGTACATTTGTGGGCCCTTGATTTTAGTGTTAGATGATTAAAATAGTTTGAGCCATCTGATTGATTGGACCAGTGTTAAGTTAGTTAAAAATTTAGTTACAAATTATACTCACATGCTCAGATCAACCTCGCCCTTGCTTGACACTGCCCTCTTGCTCAGCACTACTTCCAACTGCTTCTTCCTTCACAACACATTTCCCTCCTTCATCGTCCTTACAGTTCTAGGGGGCTTCACTCTAACTTGTTTTGAAAAGAATGTCCCTAACCTCATTCAGAGGGTGGATGAGCTCAGGGCTAAGAGCGTGGATTTAATCATCTGTGTTTCCGTAAACGAAGACATCGTTGCTGCTTAAAGCACTGGAGGATTATCTTGGGATTGGAGGAGATAATAGCAAAGTTCTACTACTGTCTGATGGCCATAGGAAATTCACCAAGGCCAACAATGTTTATGTTGATTTAAACGATAAGGCGGTGGGTTTAGGTTTGTGAGTGCATAGGTACTCGTTACTGACGGACAATGGGGTCATTAAATTGATCAATTTAGAGGAAGGCAGGTCATTTACCATCAGCGAGGTTGATTATATATTGAAGGCCATGTGAACTTTCCTAGGGTTTGAGATCATCATCACAAACCATAGTAGAAAGGGTTGTTAATCTCTTTCTGAAGGTTTAGCTTACCTTCATAGATTGGCTGACATATGAAACAAACTAAAACTTATCTACCTTTTCCACCTTTATAATAGGATTTGCTTTCTCAATGGCCACTCGACCTAATGCCCTGTAATCAAATGGGCAATTATGCTTATCCGAATAGCAGTGCAAAGAGAAAAAGGTGTTCCCACAACTACAATTGGAGCCTGTCAATCCAACATGTTTATTGCAACAATCGCAACGGGTCGGGCCCTACTTTGTTCTCTCCTGTCCTCCTGCCTAGCCTGATTCTCCACTGGAAGAGCTGGGAAAACCCTCCAATTCCGAAGGCGGGTTCTTTTTGCAGGCATGTAATACCTTTCTGTCGCTGATTGATTTTTACTATAAAGGAAATATAAGTTTCATCATTTCTTCCATCTTTACTTTTGCACCTAATATGGAGGAAAAATGTTGACCTTTTAGCAAATGTTGGACATAGACATCACTTCTAGTAGTGTCTACAATGCCGGAAATTTCATAGCCATTTTTACATGTTCTCACAGTAATAGGAATTCCAGAAAATCTCCAAACTAAGCCTGATTTGGTTAGTACATATAGTTTGTAAAGAAACCATATTTTTATAGTTATAATGGCATTGGGAGTGGTGAAGTCTCTTGCAGGTTTTCTGTTGCTATTGAATTTCTGCATGTTTCTTGGTGTGGGTGTTATTGCTAGATGGGCTCTAAATAACACCCTTTACCACACTTACTACACAGGTACTTATTAACTTTTTTACTAAATGTACATATTGTTTTTCTGGTGCATTTACAATATGATAAACTGATATATTTTATAAAATCTTCACTATTCACTAATATCAATGTCTTAAGTTTTTTTTTTTGTCTTCATTTTTAAACTTTTATTAAATCAAGATTCACATAAATCTCTAGATGAATCACAATTTTTCTTTTTCCTTCCATACATATTGTGTTTTTTGGGCTAAATATATGAAGAAATGTGTTGTTAAATGACTACATGATTGACTTGCAACTCGTGGAAGAGCTCTTCCTCTAGGGTTTTCTCCAATCTATTTTCCTGTGGGGAATGAAGCAACAGGTTTCATGGTTATTTTGGTTTTGGTAGCTGCAATTGTAGGAACTGCTTTCAGGACTCCATCATCTCCATAATTGGGGTACCCAGAGCTTGGCTTCCAGTGCTACCTCCTCCATGACAGCTTGCGCACTCAATCTATTGGACATGGGGTAAGAACATAAATATTGTGACAATTATGTTAACCAATTAGAGGATGAAATTGGTAAGTAGGGAACATTGAAATTATAAATACAACCAGTGTATCCAAAAGATTCAGAAAAAAAAAGTGTAAAAAAATAATGATGGTTGATATTGTTAACTACCAATGATACTTGATTCTTCCAACGAAATAGACAAGTTACATAGATTAATAGGTAACAATCCTGCTAACTGGAAAACATGTTGTTGTTAAACTTCAAAGTAAATCAGGAAAATATAGCCCAGACCCTCTAAAATATCACTGTACAAGATTAATCACAAGACAAACATGAGTGTAGATATCCATCCTTAGAATGATATCCAATCCATAGACACCAAACACAACACTTATGGCTCCAAGAAAGAAAACTATAAAATGAAATCTTAAAGATGTCCACTCTTTAATCATCATCACATACCATAGCAGAAAAGGTTGTTAATCTATTTCTGAAGGTTTAGCTTAGCTTCATAGATTGGCTGACATATGAAACAAACAAAAACTTATCTACCTTTCCTGCCTTGACAACAGGATTTGCTTCTTAAAATATGATTACAGTAAACAATTAAATACCACCTCATTACATTAGGAACTAGGCACTAGATATCTTTATATGTTCTTGACTATGCTACTCACTTCAATGCCCATCATTTTTTATGTTTTTTGTAGCCATATAACACCCAAGATATTATTTGCTAAAGTGGCAACAATGAACATCGACCAATACAAAAGTTGTGCTATTGCTTTGTAAAATGTAGAGCCTATGCCCCCTGGATTTTTCAATCAGCAAGAAACATAACCTTGCATACTCTGTTTCAAATAAAAACTATTAATTTACCTCCAAACTTCTCTTCCAAGTGAAAGCTACTGCATTCAACCCAACCTATATGACTGGCATTTTGATGCAACATCTTCTCATTCAAGCTTACTCATGATTCATCATCAATTTATAGTGGATTATAGGTTCATATGGTTACATGGTGTTTTTGGTCAATTTTGGACCTCTTTTACAGCCTTTAGAAACAGTGATCATGCTTCATAACAAACCTTGGTTTGGTGTTTAATGAAAAACATATGCATCTTCAAATTCTGTAATTGCGAAGCTATGATTGTAGTAAACAATTAAAACACATATTATTTCATCTTATTATGACATAATTACAACAACAAATTGCTTACCGAAATTCAATTAGGAACTGTAGCTAAGCTTGTGAAGGGATTTTCTTTTTTATCACCATGAGAAACTAACCTACATGGACTCATTCTTCACTTGATCATAAAAATGTCTTACAATAACTAGAAATTACAAATTCCAACTAGTTGTCAGAAATATTTATCATAAACTATCCACGTCATCATTAATGTGGAAAATGGGATTATTATGTATTAGTTGAAGAAGAAAGACAAATAGTAGAGTCCATGTATTTTAACAAATTAATGCTCAAACTATAAGAGCTAGCAAAAACTATAGACATTGTAAGAACAGCCAACTATAGGTGGTTCATTGATTATGAATTTGATAACATCCAATTTCTAAGAAAATATCTTCAGTTTTTCTAACATAATATGTTTACTGTAAGAATACTACCTAAAAGTAATGAGCATGAGAATTGCCATATTAAGGATCATTGAATCTCTAGTAGCAGAAAATTCTTATTGTCCTTAGCCTAGTCCTAGCTTAATCTCTCGCCCTACTTATTTTGATATCACCAAAATAGTAATTTAAGGAATTAAAGCAATGGAAGGTAGGAGAGGTTTACCTTGGCCGGTGCTATTTCATTATTTGAGACACGACTTGTGAAATTGTGCATAGACAATTGACTTGCTTGTCATGAATTTGGTGATAAATTTTGTAGGGTATAGGTGCCTTGTGAAAACATACCTAAAAGGAAACCAGGGAAGCAAACATAAGCTTATCCCACTGCTCCAATTCATCAAGCTGACATAATATAAGTAAAAATACGTCTCACAAAATTTTAATCCTTATAGAAAAATTTACCGAAAGATTTCGGTAGGATTGCAAAATCCTATTTCAAGCTATGACATTATTGACTAGACAATAAGCTTTGGTGAATATGCCTAACAGAGAGTGAAATCAGAAAATTTTAATGGAAACTACTCTAATAATTATTCCAAAGCCATAGTAAGATCATGAGTGCATAATAAGAATGGAGATATGTTTGGTCCTTGACGTTTGCCAGCACAAAACCTTAAAATCAAATTGCCAGAGTGGAAAAGGAAAAATGGAGAATCACATTTTACATTCATAATAACATGATGAAACAAAACCAACATGCAAAACTTTATGATCCTTGCTGTGACATCAATCTAATGGATACATTGCCTGTGGGCTAGAGTTTCTTTTCTGTTAGGTTAAGAACAATATAAAGTCATGATCCTCTAAGCAATAAAGGTATTTATCTTTAACTTCAAAGGAGACAATTGTGAAGAAAAAGAGTAGTGACTACCTTGAGTTATCGTAATAACACTGAAGGAAGGAGTAACAAACAGGGCCCAAAAGCTTGTTTTTTCAAAAGAAGGCTTTGCAAGCTTGCAGTTTCTTGTTGATTTCATTCTTTCTAGCCTTGCTTTTCTTTGCAAAGATGTATCAGAAATACTATTCATATACCTTTCCCTAGAAGCATCCCTGGCTCTTCTTGGGGGCCTTGGAGGCTTTTTCCAACTGGATTTTAGGTAGTTGTTTACATTCCCATCATTTGCCTTCTTTCAACATCCAGAAAGGGTATACATGCCTTTTGTAAGACCCATATCTTCATATTGGTTTGTAACCACGATAACAATGGACTCCTTCACTGCATTACGATGAGATGAAAAACACAACTTAACATTTGTCTCCTGGACAACCCCACATTGAATTATATTGTTCCCTGCATTGTCATCTTCTGATGCATGAACTACTAATGGTAAGCTTAACCTATAACTTATCTTTCCAAAAAACTTTTTGATCAACGCTAAGAATGGCAGAGCCTCTGCTTCAGTGACTATAATACCACTTTCTAAATCATACTCATTTTCCCTTCCTAATTTTAAGACAAGCCCATCTATATCTAAATATGCAACAGGTATACTAACATTTTATTGAACAATAGCACTCAAACTCAAGGGCACAATGCATGCTTGTTTTAAATGCATGCAACTCCCCATCGCATCCATTTGCATCATAGTAATGAGCCTAAAGGGTACCCAAAACTTCTTAAACTAAAGAAAAGCCACCATTCCTATCAATTGACAACAACATAATCTCCAAATTCAATAGAGGGGCATGAAACTTCCCACTAGATGACAATCTTGAATGAAACCCAATGCCCAAAAGAATAAGCAAAACTCATGTGAGGACCTATCTTCCCTACTGCAGGTTGGTATCCAAATGTCAAATTGTTTTTGAGAATTAGCCTAAGATAGCCATTCTCATTATAGTTTCCTTAATTAATAGGATTTTCTGAAACCATTCATGTACATACTCAGAAATTTTGAGCTTGATTATCACAACAACCTCAACAAGGTTTGAATGCTGAAAACAAAAAACTGAGAACTATAAACAATTTAAGGGTTCCCTGAGATTGGCTAATGGAATGGAACAAACTTCTGCAATGTGGATAGTGTTCTGGCTTTCCTAATATATAACGATCACTGAGCATAACCATTTGATGTTTTGCAGTGTTTAAGAATGCTTTTTTAACTTATTTCTAGGAATTTATAATTACAAATATGTCCCATCACCAACTCCGACATTTGGAGTTTTGGTGTTTGGAATTTATTTGCAGTAGTCTTACCTGTGTTTTTCCGTTCCATAACCCGCTCGGCCTAGTAGGCTTGCATGTTCTGTATGCCAAAAAAATATGTTTGGTATTAATGTTGTGAGATCGATGGCTCATCCAGCATCAATTATAGTAATTAAAAGAGTAGTCCAACAAGGTATAAATTTCAGTATGATTTTGATAAAAAATTGATAGAAATTTTGGAAATCTGGGTTATAGCTATCAAGCTGCATGATAGGTATTTTGATTGTTTTTGGAGTTCAAAGTTGATTCCATAGTAGCCATTTTTGAGTTGACCTTTCACCAATGGGTTTCATGGTTACTTTTTCTTTGATAGCTACAATTGTAGGAGCTGCTTCATGCCTTTCAGGACTCCATCATCTCTAGATTTGGGGTACCCAGAGCTTGGCTTCCATTGCTACTTCCTCTGTGACAGCTTGGGCACTCACTCTATTGGCCATGGGGTAAGAACATAAATATTGTGACAATTATGGTAACCAATTAGAAGATGACATTGGAAAGTAATGAACATTGAAATTCTAAATACAAGCAATGTATCCAAAAGATTCAGAAACAAAAAACATGTAAAAAAATGATGATAAGTTGACGTTGTTAACTACTGATGATACTTGATTCTTCCAGGGAAATAGATAAGTTACATAGATTAATAGGTAATAATCCTGCTAACTCAAAAACATGTGGTTGTTAAACTTCAGAGTAAATCAGGAAAATATAGCCCAGACCCTCTAAAATATTATTATACAAGATTAATCACAAGACAAATATGAGTGTAGATAGCCATCCTTAGAAAAATATCCAAACCACAAACAACAAGAAAAATACTTATGGCTCCAAGAAAGAAAACTATAAAATGAAATCTTAAAGATGTCCACTCTTTAATCATCATCACACACCATAGCAGAAAGATTGTTAATCTGTTTTTGCAGGTTTAGCTTAGCTTCATAGATTGGATGACATATGACACAAACTAAAACTTATCTACCTTTTCTACCTAGACAACGGGATTTGCCTTCTCAATGGATGCTCGACCTACTGCCCTATAATTAAAGGGTAATTATGCTTGTCCGAATAGTTGTGCAAAGAGCAAAAAGGTGTCCCCACAATGACAATTGAAGCCTATCCTTCTGCCCTTGCTCTCTCTTGTCCTTCTACCTAGCTTGATTCTCCATTCGAAGAGTTGTGCAAACCTTCCAATTCTGCTTGATTAGTTAACTGGAAGGCAGGTTTAGAAACCTTAGCCAACTTCGCAATACTTTCATTGTTATGTTCGACTGATAAAGTCGAGGATGAAGCCCTGGCCTTGGCCTACTTCAATACCATATCTCTATCTCTGTAACATTGGAGAAAAAATCAATTGTAGCCACAACTTCCAAAAAATCCACAATTATCTGCGCACAAAAGAGGCCCTTCAGGAGGCTAGCAACCGGTCTCATCATGATCTCTATTCTTGCTTTCCTGAGCCATTATCTCACACTAATAGGCCATCCGGACAGATCATCTGTTTTATTTGCTTGACCTTCATAAATATCCTCATCAAAATCCACCGGATCACCATGAGTGTTGCTTCCTCCATGACAACTTGGGCACTCACTCTATTGGCCATGGGTAAGCACATAAATATTATGAAAATTATGGTAACCAATTAGAAGATGAGGTCATCATGATTTTCAATCTTAAAAGTTAATTTTCACGTGTTATCACACTAATAAGCAGTCTCAATAGAGCATCTGTTTTAGTTGCTTGACCTTCATCAATATCCTCATCATAATCCACCAAATCAACATAAGTAACTGGAATATCTAGAGTTGATATTTGGGACATTTCTAAAGCACTAAAGATAGATAATCAGTTTGGCATGCTTGCGACATTCAAAGTTGATGAGAGGTTGAAGTTGTGGCTTGCTTATGTACATGGGGTTTCTTTGAAGAGGTTTGGAAGCACATGAGGACATGTTCATGGTGTCTGGATATATCAATTGTTGCCACTATGTCTCATGTTTTTTTTCTTTCATTTTTGAACTTTTATTATTTCAAGGTTCACATAAATCTCTAGATGAATCACAATTTTTATTTTTCCTTCCATACATAGTGTGTTTTTTGGGCTAAATATATGAAGAAGTGTGTTGCTAAATGACTACATGATTGACTTGCAGGTCGTGGAAGAGCTCTTCCTCTAGGGTTTTCTCCAATCTATTTTACAGTGGGGAATGAAGCAATGAGTTTCATGGTTATTTTTTCTTTGATAGCTTCAATTGTAGGAGCTGCTTCATACCTTTCAGGACTCCATCATCTCTAGTTTTGGGGTGCCCAGAGCTTGGCTTCCAGTGCTACTTCCTCCATGATAGCTTGGGCACTCACTCTATTAGCCATGGGGTAAGCATATAAATACTGTGAAAATTATGGTAACCAAATAGAAGATGATATCATCATGATTATCAATCCTAAAAGTTCATTTTCACATGTTCTCACACTAATAGGTAGTCCAGATAGAGCATATATTTTAGTTGCTTGACCTTCCTCAATATCCTCATCAAGATCTACCAAATCACCATAAGTAACTGGTAGATCTAGAGCTGATATTTGAGACATTTCTGAAGCACTGAAGACAGATAATCAATTTGGCATGCTTGCAACATTCAAAGTTGAAAGAGGTTGGAGTTGTGGTTTGTCTGTGTACATGGGGTTTCTTTCAGGTGGTTTGGAAGCACATGAGTACATGTTCATGGTGTCAGGATATATCAGTTGTTCCCACTATCCATAGTTTTTACAAATCCTTGTACTATTTTTTATATAAATATCTCCACATTGACTGCTAAGTAGAGAACTGCTCATTGAAGTTTTTTTCAAGATTTTGTCTAGATTATTCAAAGTATAAAAACTAACTTCACAAGCTAGAGGAACAAAAAATAACTTTCTGTAGCTAATTGATTTTTACTATAAAGGAAATTTGAGTTTCATCATTTCTTCTATCTTTATTTTTGCAGCTAATGTGGAGGAAAAATGCTGAACTTCTGGCAAATGTTGGACATAGACATCACTTCTAATGGCATCTATAATGCCAGAAAGTTCATGACCAGTTTCACATGTTCTCACACTAATAGGCATTCAGGAAAATCTCCAGCCACCATTGTTTATAGCTTGATCTCATCCTTTGCAAATTAAGAATCTAGTGTATGGTATAAATTGGTAATTTGTCATTTTCCTTCTCCAAATTAAGCCCCATTCGGTCAGTACTTATAGTTTGTTACACTGCCACATTTTTATAATTATAATGGCATTGATAGTAGTGAAGTCTCTCACGGGTTTTCCGCTGCTGTTGAATTTTTGCATGTTTCTTGTTGTTGGTGCTATTGCTGGATGGGCTCTCAATGACACCCTTTACCACACATACTGGTACTTACTAAATTCTTAGTAAATATACATGTTGTTTTTATGTAGCATTTACAATATGGAAAACTGATACATTTTATAAAATATTTTCTGTTCACTAATATCTGTGTCTCAAGTATTTATTTTTTTCATTTTTGAACTTTTATTAATTTAAGGTTCACATAAATCTCTAGATGAATCACAATTTTTCTTTTTCCTTCCATATGTAGTGGCTTTTTTGGGCTAAATATATGATGAAATGTGTTGCTAAATGACTACATGATTGACTTTCAGGCCATGGAATATCTCTTCCTCTAGGGTTTTCTCTGATCTATTTTTCATTGGGGAATGAAGCAATGGGTTTCATGGTTATTTTTTCTTTGATAACTACAATTGTAGGAGTTTCTTCATGCCTTTCAGGACTCCATCATCTCCGGATTTGGGGTGCCCTTGGCTTCCAGAGTTGAACGACGGATCCAAATGCACGTGGTATGGATTAAGATCTGTTAGAAACAAAATAAATTTTTTGTCAGTACCCTTTACAAGATGGGTTGAGATTTTATCCTAGGGACAACTTCATCATCTACCCAGCATTTGTAACAGGAACATCACGTATTGTATAGAAAAATGACACTTACAAAACTCATTGCATACCTATGTATGTACTTCATATATATATAAAGAGAGAGACTGAATGCCCAATTAAATTAATTTATAAAAATACTAGGTAGGCGCTCTAAAATTGAAATCTTTTCCAGTTGTTTAGTTTGCTTCTTTGCTATTTCACTATGTTAGTTGATTTCTCTTGATTCCCTTGACATGACAAGTATTTTGATGCTTTTGAATTCAGTTAGCCCAAGAAACACTACCCAGTGTATTGTTCTAGACATGATGAACCTAACTTAGATCGATTGATCCAAAAGGGCAGGAGTTTCACTAGCAGAATGAAAGAGACCATCACCAAGTAGTTGTTCAAGTTCCCAATCAGGACTAGATATAGATATAGACAAATCATGTAGTCTGCATTTTCTGAATTCATGAAGAGATGAGAAACCCTTCTATTGTTGTTGGTTTTCCAGCATTTAGTTTCATGGGTAGATTTTTGTTTTTGTGTCATGTGTTATTGTTGTCTTTCTTGCATTGTACTTTTGGTTTGACACACAATAGCATTGAGATATTAAAGCAAGTATCAATTTTATTGAATTTACAATTTACTTAGTTATGCTTTTTAATGGTGTGCTAATCAATTTCATCTTGTAAAGTTGCATTTCATCCTTGAGAAAGTCTTCTTCAATTAAAATTGTCCAAGGTTGTTACAAAAGTCTATAGGAGCACGCATTGCCACTCTTATTTTTTAAACTAGAAAGAGTATTTGTATTATATAACTAGTGTCTGGCTCACCGCAAGTAAAATAGGCAATTTCATGGATGTCTCTTCAAAATTTTCAGTGTCCTTCTCCTAATAAAAAATATTTGTACCTTACCTGAAGAGGGTGATTATGGCTTACAAAAGCAATGAATTTGTTTGTAAAGACTTTACAAAATTGCCCTAACAATTTATTCTATTTTGTTTACTAATTTTTATATTCAATGATCTCCTATATCTAACTATTCTTTTTGAATTTATACCTTACGGCGTTTTCTTTACAACATTCGGTGCAAATGCTAGTTATATAACATTTTCACTTTTATGACCATATTTACTTCCTTTCCTACCTATTAGATAAAGTAAACAGAAATCCCAAAAATTACCATTCACACATCAAACTACAAATATTCCATTTTGATTTAATGATCAAATAACTATAAACCAATTAAATAATCTTATAACATGTAAGTTTGGTGTCTAAAATTAGGACTATTATTTGCAGGGCCATAAATAGATGGATGTTAAGATGATTCAGGTATCGAAAAAGTAATAAGGTATCATTAACCGTATGGTATATACAATGAAAACTTATTGGTATTAAATATAAATAAATTTAACAAGAAATTTGTTCACTTGCATGCAAAGATGAAGAAGATGAGGATGTGGGTATTATGGACCAAACAAAAATGACGTATGATGAAGAATTAGAAGAATGTAAGTTGTTAGATAATCCACTCAATAAAATGACTTTGAATGAAGAATTAGGAATATGTAAGTTATGAATAATTGGAGATATGGGAGTTATTAGATAATCCACTCGAGATAGGTTTTCGACAATTAGTGAAATCAAGATAATAAATCTAGGGGGGAGAGGGCAAGGATGATATTCAAGGAGCCTACACAACTCTTGGATTTACAAAGACTCGTAGGAATATGGTTTTACAAAGACTCGTAGGAATAATAAATAAGAAATATTTGTTGAGTCCCTCTTCCACCATTGGAAATTAGCTTAGGCGAAAGCATAACTATGAGATTTTGGTGGTGGTCACCTAAATATTTTAATGTATATATAATTTATTAATCAAAATATTAATGAATTGTTTTTAAATACTTACAGTGATCTTATCCACCCTATCTTTCATAAGAGATAGTGCATGTGATAGAGTTAACGTGATCATTTAGCCATTTTATAATCTTTTACCTTTTAAATTTTTCTCTGCACTATAAGATTAACATTAAAAAACTTTCTAATTTATACTACCTTAATGCCAAATTGCTTTTAAATTATCAATTATGAATCAATCATGAATGAACAACCTTTCAAATTCTTTATGATCCCATTAATATTGAAGAACATATTAATTATTTTTTTCTGGATACAACGACAATTTTAGATGATTTTTCTAAGTATTCTTACACTACAATCTAACATGTTTTAATTTATAAAAATATTTGATTGGATGGAGACTACTTTAAATTCATTCATAAAAAATTAGGATTTTCAATTTTTCCATCCATTTTTTTTACATTAAACAATTTTATTTCTTTTTTATAACATACTTTCTACTCTAATACAATAGTTTTGTTCTCTATCATATAAAAGTTATCAACTATATGTCAAATGTTAAAAGAGAAATTCAACTTATCATAATCATGCTTAGGATTTTATATCTTTCTTCTTAAACCAATCTTGAGCCCCTATAACTTCCAACAAAATACGAAAAGAAACCATAGCTTCAATATTAATGTGATTTGTAAACTACCATTGATATTGCACTACATAGTTTGTCACAACATATTTCTTCAAATAATTTAAGATTCATAATGTGAAGGGAAAATTCCTTTAGATTTTGAATCTATTATTACTAATTCCCCATAAAATATATATAATGTGGACAATAGATAATTGTGAATACAAACACACGCCAATCATAGTGAACAAAAAAATATGATCTAGAAACATTGTTAAGAGAAATCCCAACTAGAAGGTAAGGTTGTTCTTCTCTCCTTTGTCTTGAATGGAATTGATGAAACTAAGAAAAAGTAACTGTTGTCTATGGAGTTGCATGAGACCTATGACATATGGTCCATTATAGGAAAAAACACATTTTTAATGCACTCTCTCTTTCCATAGCTATATATTCTACTCTACTATGGAATAAAATGCACTTGAATAGAATGAATATTTTTGTTCTCTCACTGGTCTAGTTATAACACATCTCAATAGTGAACTAAAGGTTCAATTTGACCCATTCAACCCTCACTATGAGTTAAAACTTGATCCTTCTAGAGATTCCTTCATAGTATGCACATGGCTAAGCTATTTTCCATGATTAACAGGGGCTTATGTAGTATTCTTTTGAATTATGATACTCAATTGTGATAGCACAACTTTTTTGAGGCATGAATTTCTCATATGAGTTCTAATCGAAAATTCTTACCTCACTAAAAAGATATCCGTATATACAATATAAATCAATATATACAATATAAGATATAGGTCCATATTTAAATTAAAAATACAAAAAATTGTAATTTAAAGTTTCAAAATAGATTTAACCATTTATAACCTAAATTTAAGTTATCAATAAAAAATTATTTTGGAAACTAATTCCTCCAAATTTTACACTCTCAAAAAATCAATATGAATGAAATATAATAGAATGATACAATATGATTTAGCCGCCTTTCCAATCCTATTTATTCATGTGCACGAATATGGAAATTTTTGGTGAAGAAGGAAGTCCAATTTTATTTGAAAAATAAATCCAAATTCATAACAATATTATTAAAAAAAATTAATCCATAAAGTAACTAATATTAAATTAGTTCAAATTTATTTGAAGAAAGATTAGGTTTGATGATGGTCTAGGATTTATGAAGGGAAAGAAAAATAAATTTGTAATTAGATAATAAACCAAAATTTTAAGAAAATTATTGGAAAATTTTATTTTTAAGATTATTTAATAGAGTTTAAATTTAAAAATAATAATATTTTCCAAAAAAAACTTATGAGTAATAACAGATAATAATTTTTTATTTTAAAACAATTTAATTATTTCTCTATTACGTTAGTGGAATAAAAAATGAAACGTTTTATTTTTTACATTATATTTTTTTGATATTTTACATTTACTAATATTATTATAATAGTTAAAAAAGAAAATCAAAATAATTCTCGAAAAATTATAGTTTTTATATATATATATTATAATCCTTGTATTTAACAAATAATATAATAATAATTTTCATTTAAATAATTTAAATATTTATTAATAATTTTCAATTAAAATAATTTAAAATATTTATTAATAAGTTTTTAATTTTAATTATAAAATCTTTCTTATTGTTTTTTTTTTTTTTTAATTTGGTGGCCTAGATGGTGGGAATATGCTCAACATATGCTTAGTCTAAATTTTTTGTCGAGGGTAGTGTATTATAGAGTTTGTTAGGCTGCATTGACTTTATTAAATTTAAAAAATTGGATTTGTGCAAAATGGATCGCCTCCACCAATATCCAAGCGATCTGAGATTATTCTAATTCTTATAATTTCATCCATGATAGGTTCCTCATTATTATTTATAACATTAATTTATATATAAGGAATTTTTATTTAGCAAAATGGTCCACTACTTTTCATAAATTAAACAATTAGATTCATTCGCTCCCACCCATCAATTTCCTAGGGATTTGGGATTATTCTAATTCTAATAAGTCCTCCATGATAAGTTCCTCATTATTATTTGTAGCATTCATTTATATATAATAAAATTTTATTTAGAAAATGGTCAATTTTACAATAAAATATGTAATTCCTTTTTTTCCTCAAGTTAAAGTTGACCCATAACCTTTTTATACATTGTTAATCAAGTAAGTGTGTGCATTGGTAAGGAATTCTTTGTGTTGCAATAGTTTCTTTTGTTATCTTTATGAAGCCTCCAGCTATATCAACCACATTATTATTTTTAATGTGGTTGTACTAATACTTATATTTCAAAATATATTATTATATATATATATAATCATATAAAGAAAAGATAAATTGTATAATTAAAAAAATTCAAATATCAAATTTCTAAAAATAAGTAGCAATTATTTTCGACCTACAAAATATATTTTTATAGTGAGTAACGATGTCCTTAATATTAGGATGTGAAGTCTCATTATACCTACTTTTAAAAGTGGGGATAAAGGTATTCCATTAATGATAGAGCTATTATGGCTAAATTATTTTAAAAAAGAAAATTGTTCTATGGCTAGAAAGCTATGATAAAACAGATAAAGGCCAAATTTATTTTAGGAGATATCATTCAACTATGGGTCATCTTGTTACTATCATTCTCATTTTGGAGAAGCGTTTTAATAAGAATGATCTCTTTTGTTACTATGCTAATTTTATAAAATATTTTGATATCATTCCTAAGATGAACTTGTGGAAGATGATAGAAGAGATAATGGTTCCTATTAAGTTGAAGTTTGTTTTAACAAGGATTTATGAGAATGTTTTTTCCAACTTTAGGAGTTTTAAGGGTTAATTAGAAGAAACTAACTACAATATCATAGTCGAACAAAGGTTTTCCCCTTGTTCCCTATCTTTTCTAGCATATACATTAATAATCTAAAATAATGTTTGGTCAGTGTCAGTTGCTTTTGCCCCAGATAATTCTTCTACTTTATGTTGAAAATATTTATCTTTTAAGAAAGAAATCATTACAGTATTAGTAAGCTATTCAGAATCATCCAAGATTTATGTTCTGAGATGTGTATGGATGTTAATACTAACAAAACAAAACTGATCATAATTAAATCCATAAATATGATATATGATACTTTCATATATTATAGACAAACCTTGGAGGAATTTACTTCATACAAATATCTTGGAATATATATCCATCATAAACTTGATTGGAACAATAGAATTGAGTAAATGGTAAATGTAGGATCAAAACCTTATTATTTGTTTCCATATTTTCAAGTGAGTAAATATTTATATTTAGAATAAAAAAGGCTTATATTTAAGACTCTCACCACACCTTTTATTTTATACAATTGTGAGGTTTAGGGTTGTTGTATGAGTAGATTATAACATACAATTTATAGATTAAAGGGAACATGCGTTATCCTATTCTCTTGATTGAATAAATCACTTTCCCTATTTAAATCATCGATATAACTAGGTATCTCATGTATATGATGAAGTCAAATAGCATGAAAGCCTTTAGTTAAAGTGTTATGATGTAATTATACTATTCTACTCTTCTCTATATACCATTTGGGGATAAACGAGGAATTAGTCTTAGAGTATATATATATATATATATATATATATATATATATATATATATATATTATATATATTTATTTATTTATTTATTTGAAGTTAGGCATTTTTCATTACATCAAATGAAGTTTACATAGACCAATTTTTTTTTGTACTGGTGTTCCTAGGGGGAAACCAAATCAGTAATATAAGTTCAAAGTCTTTATGTTGCTAAGACCTCATTTAACTAGTGAATCTTATAAATAGAAACTTATAAAAATAGGTTGGCTATCCCATACCTTGACATACATCGATATGTGAAGTCAAAAAGTTATACTCATGATGCAATAAAAACTATTGGTAGAGTCTCCAAGTATCCACATTGGTTGTTCGCGACTAGCATCTAAGTAGAAGCAGATGTTGGTTGGTATCCTAGATAAAATTTTCAACTTATGGTCTATACGATCATAATTTTCCTCTAGATTTTCCAATATGATATGATTCTCCTATTGAGTATTATTATACCTCCTTGTGATGCTAAAAATATTCAAATGATGTTTAACCTTGTGTGATATTCATTCCATGATCAATCAAGTAACATGAGTTCATGAAATGCACCAAGTATAATGGGAGATGTAACCCCATTTCGTGTGAGAGGGAATCATATCAAGGTTGGGGGAAGGGGTGGGGGCGCGGGGGGGGGGGGAGCGGGGAGAATGTCTACTTTTGTGTACCCTTAGGGGATAAGGTCCTTCATAGCTAATTATCTACAATTAATTTGAATCGATTCTTGAACACCATTACTCCAATACAAGTCAAGTGGATGAGTTGTTATGCTGAGACCAAAATTAGCTAGCTTGTTAGTGAGTTATTTTCCTTCTTTACGAACATGAGGGAGGGGGCGAGCTGTGATTTTTGCTAGTAGTTTTGTGATATTAACTATTCAATCATCCAAACTCCAACTCTTAGAGGCTTTAGAAGTATCTGATCCAAAATGGATTTTGTGGAAGATATTGATATTGGTTTTGGAATCTCGTTCAATAAAAAAAACTTGTGAAATTTTTTATGAATAGCAATTGAGACACCCTACTCTAGTTCCTAGTTATTAGCAACATTATTACTGTTGAGGCTTATGACACCCACATAAACAAGTTGAATCGAACCACTAATGCTACGAAATACCCACCATAAGTAGATTGGCCTAGATTTCATTTCAAGTCCCCATTGAAATTAAGTTTTATGAGGTCCTTCGAATGGTGGGAATAGAAGGATAACATAAGCCATAGAAAAATAGTGAATCTGAGATACTATTTGAGATTCCATATTTTATGTAATTTTCCTTGACCATCCTCAACATTATTTCTTGTGATAAGATTGCAAGTTTGAGAGAGGTTAAAATTTATTTAAGGACTATAACCCTAATGAAGAATATTATTTCCCTCTTGAACCATATTTCTTTTGTTTTATAATTCTTCCTTAATAATATTGGTTTCATTTTAGGTGGTAGGTTCAATCCATACACGAATTCAAATTATACAATTGCTAAGTGCATGGGATGATCCCTAGTAGTGTGCAACTAATATTTCACCCCTGGAGATGAGGGAATCCCTGTTTGGGTAGAGTTTTTCATTCTGAAATAATTTTGGCCATGGATGCCATGAATCATCCCAAAATATTGCATTCTTTCCATTTTCTATTTCCAAAAAATTATTCTTTTGGAAAATATGTTGGTTTCTCTAAACAACATTTCAGATGTGAGAACTGTTGATGTTTCATATCATCCCAATGAGCTGATATTCCTCGATATGAAGGGAATACCTACATTTCCACATTTTTCTCCATAAATCCTTCAAGTTTTTGATCCATCTCCATGAGTTTTTAGCACTTAAGGCTCTAGTAAGCATATTTAGATCACGAAGACCAAGGTCTCTTTCTTTTTTGAGATGAAATATTTTGTCCCATGTAACTAAAGCCAATTTTTAGCCTCATTTGGTGCCTCTATAGAGGAAGTTGTTTTGAATGTTCTTTATCATGTTTAGGATGAATTTGGGGGCTACACTTGCTTAGCGAAGAAAAAATGGGAGGGGTTGAAGGATAGATTTTAGCAAGATCAAGCAACCAACTAGATTTAGCTATCTGAAAGTTCAGCACAAAAGGTTGGCTTCAAATTTAAGAAGAATATTTTCCTATACTTTTTGTCTAAGAGTATTTATAATTAGAGGGGATCTTAGGTATTTAGATGGAAGAGGCCTTCCTTGAAAACAAAGAAAGTAGGATATTAGAACTTGGATAGCTAGTAGGGTATTAAAAAGGAACATTTCATATTTTTCCATGTTGATGGAGGTTCTGGAAGCTTCAAATAAGTATTACAAAATATTTTTAAGGGTAGTGGATTCTTTGAAAATGGGGATTCCCAAGAGAAGAGTATTGTCCAAAAAATGATGTTGTGAAGAAGATATATCATGGCAACCAAGACGAATACCATTTAATGGGACAACTTATAGGGCTGAGTTGATAGATCATCGAAACGTTCGCTCATCATGAGAAATAGGTAATGGGAAATGCGGCCTCCTTTCCAAATAAACCTTGAGGGGAAATGGAAGAGGGGGACCCATTAACTAGGATGAAGATGTATGTTTTGGAACTGAGGGGAAAAACTCCAATGAATCTATCATTTTGTAAACCCAAAAGCACTGATCACTTAAAAAATAAGATGTAATCTCAATTTGTCAAATGTTTTTGACATATCAAGTTCGATGAGAATACCTAGAGACTTATTGGAATTAAGAAATTTAATGTGTTCATTGGCTAATATTATGTTGTTCATATTTTTTTTAGCTTCCACAGCCAATTTTCTCAAGAGAGGTAAGTGAGAGGAGAATGTGTTTTAGTTGGTTTGCGATAAATTTGGATATGATTCTAGAGATAAATTACATAGGGAAGTAGGACTAAAATATGAAGGATAATAGATGTAATATTTTTTAGGAAAAAGAGATATAAAGGTATCATGAAGGGTTGTTATGAAATAGGAGTAGCATGAAGAGTCTTGTACTATTTTCCAAACATCATACCCAATAATTTTCTAGCAAGCCTTGTAGAAATCATTGGTAAAACCACTCATACATAGGGACATGCATTTAGGAATTTCCATAATAGCCACATCCACATGTTGCATGGTTATTTCCTTTAAAAGGATATCATTTTGTTCCATTCCTATAAGTTTGGGAGTGTTTTCTATTATTTTCTTGATAGCAAGCCTTCTATCTAGGACCATTTCCATGATTGTGGCTAGGAAATAATTCTTGAGTTCCAAGGCTATTGTATCATGGTTTTCCACATTTTGGTGATTGGGTATCTTTATGCTTAATATTGTATTACTTTTCCCATGGTTTATCATGGATCTATTGAATAATTTAGTGTTTTTTATCCATCCTGATGCTATTGTACTTGGAATTATTGTCTCCAAAAGATTTCCTATTACTTTAATCTTTCCTTTACCATGAGGTGAGTGACTACTTCTTGAAGTTTCAATTCTTTAGACCTAACATTTGATACAATTTCATATTGGATTGTGGTCATCTCTTGTTCTAGCATTAGTTTTTCTTTGTCAGACTAAAAAAATCATCAATATTCTAGTTCCTAATTTCCATTTTGAGATATTTTAACCATTGTTGGAAGTGATATTTTAGGGTCCTAGGAAAATGATCTCATTATTTCCACCATTTTTCTACATTAGAGATAATGTTAGGATAGTCTAACCAAAAGCCTTGAATTTGAAACGCTTGTCCCTATGACTATTAGTCCTACCCATAGAAATTTCTATGGGCTAGTGATCCAAACCCTGGAAAGGGAGAATAAAAGTATCAAAATTAGTTTGTGAAATAAGAGACATTATTGTGAGGAATATATCAAATATTGAAGGTATTTGAGATGTGCCTCCCCACTTGCTTTTCCATGTGTATAAGTTAAGAGACATTATTGTGAGGAATATATCAAATATTGAAGGTATTTGAGATGTGCCTCTCCACTTGCTTTTCCATGTGTATAAGTTGTTTTGTGTGCTCAGATCTATAATTTTTAAGTTATTGATAAATTTCACACAGATGGGCATTTACTCGTTGAGTCTACAAAACCCACCTTTCGTTACATTTAAATTTCTCATCATGTAAAAATCCCTACATATGATCCAAAAGTTTTCCCCTATAATCTTTGATGTTCTTTGAAGGTTTTGAAGCATAATTTCATTTTTGCATGAATACTAGAGACATAAACATTGGTTATGAAACTTGAACTCTTTTAACCAATAAGCTTAAAGTTAGCAATTAGAATTGTAGGAAGAGAAAAGGAATCTTGAAGAGGGACCGAGGAAGGGTTGCATGTGATAGGATACCTCTTGAAGATCCATGCATATCCTAGGATAGATAGTCATAGTTTACGTATACATTCTTTAAGAGCTTTTACAAAGACATAAAAAATAATTGTGTTTCCTAAATCATCACAATGTCTTTCTCGGATTTCCCACTAATACCCCTAGTGTTCCACAATATTACTTTTGTTGATGATATTTAGAGAAGGGTTGAAGGATGGCATACATTGGTGATAATCTATAAGTATTAACCAATTAATCCCCTAGATATTGTAGTAATCGACTATTCCTTTTCCACCTTTTTTCTTTGGCTCTTTCAAAATACTCAATTGATTTGTGGGAGCATTTCTTTTGAATCAATGAGACAAAGAAAAGAGAGTTTTGGATGGGTATTATGTGGTTTGTGAGCTTGACATAGAATTGGATCTCAATATTGGATGTTTTCTCTAGTGTTGATTTGAACTTGGTCCTTCAGAATGGTTTTTGGGTCTTTATTTCTACATTCCTGTACAAGAGATTGCATATGACTGTTTTTCAGTTCCATTTCTTCAAATATTTTGCATCAAAAAGATCTTGGGAGTTGTTAGGCCCCTATACTACTAGTGTAACCCCTTATTGTTATTAGTACAACCCCTTTATTATATTGTTGTACCCATGTAGTCCCCATATTGTTACTATTGTGCCCCATAGAAGCCCATTATTGTTATTATTATGCCCTTACATTATTATTGTTATGTCGGCTCTGATTGTATTATGACCCCTTAGACTCCTATATACAGAAAGGAGGTATTTTCATTTGTATCATCCAAGAATTGTTCATTTGTGTATTGTAAAGGAGGTTGCCCCCTCGAAGAGGCTAAATTATAAGGCATTGATCTATCTATTCTATCCTTTTGTGAGCTAGTTTCATAACATTTGGTAGTAGAGCTATGGATTCTAGGATTTCACTTCTCCAAATAGGCCATTGTGGGATTTTTGCTATAAATATTTCGCTATGAAGTTTCAGAAGCTAAGAGAAAAACCCATTTGAGATGAAATCAGCCTGAACCTTGGCTCCGAATTTCAAATCCTGTCTCACTATATTTCAAAGATATAGTCTGAGGAACTTAGGGTTTTTGCAGACCCCTAAATTACATTCCAAACAGGTGACCTGGGGAAAATCGTCATAAATTTTGTTTTGAGCATCAGATTAAAATTTCTTAAGAAGTTATAGAAAAAGGACAGATTGTAATTTCCTGTGTATATTTTTGAGATCCTAAGGTCAAAACAGTGACACGTGGCACTTCATACAATTTTGCTCATCTAAAATGGTATATAATTAGATCACCATGGGAGATTTGACATAACTCTTCCTTGGAGAATTCAATTTGGATCAGACTAGTGGCATTAGAAAGAGGACATAGTGGGCTACTAAAGGTTGCAATTTCAGAACTGGAAGAACTGAAATTACAGAGTTGTAGTCATTTCAAGATCGAGCTCCTAAAATCAAGAAAAGGTAATATGAAGAAGTTTGATGGCAAGGATCCGATAAATTCGATACTTCAGATGGAGCAATATTTTCATCTACATGGTGTACCATTATTACAAAAGGTATGTATTGCATCTTCATATTTGGAACTGGATCAATTTTTATGGTATAAAGGGCTTTGTCCTCGTAAACAACTTGTTACGTGGTCAATTTTCATGGAGGAAATCGATTAATTTTAGAGTATCTCATCAAGTGGAAGAACTTACCAGCTGAAGATTCCATATGGGAGGAAAATTTTTTATACAGAAGCATCAAAAACTACTCAAGCATTGAGGACAACATCTTTTGAAGGAGAGGGGCATGTTAGGCCCCTATACTACTAGTGTAACCCCTTATTGTTATTAGTACAACCCCCTTATTATATTTTTGTACCCATGTGGTCCCCATATTGTTACTATTGTGCCTCATAGAAGCCCACTATTGTTATTATTATGCCCTTACATTATTATTGTTATGTCGGCTCTGATTATATTATGACCCCTTAGACTCCAATATATATAAAGGAGGTATTTTCATTTGTATCATCCAAGAATTCTTCATTTGTGTAATGTAAAGGACGTTGCCCCTTCGAAGAGGCTAAATTATAAGGTGTTGATCTATCTTTTCTATCTTTTTGTGACTTGCTTTCATAACAGGAGTTATCCTCCATTTTTAGATCTTCCTGGTAATCTTTGTTAGACGACTATTTATGCATATATTTTGTTGGATGGGGTGGTTGATGACTCGTTTTCCCAATATCTTCTATTTTGTGATTTTCTTCTTTTGTAATTATCTTGTTTTCTTCTAACTATTGGAATACCTTGTACCAGTTACGGGCTGCTACATTTTCAAAGGTTGGATTCTCCTTTTCTTGAATTTCTTTTCTTTATTGGTGGCCCTGGTAAAGCCACCTTTATCAGAGGAAAAATCTATTCGTGTGTTTTGTTTGACTTGGTTTGTTGGGAATTCTAGGAATAAATAATTACATTTGTGGTATTTTCATCATCTAAAGGAGATTTGTTCAAAATCTATTGGTCATTCCAACATTCCATTTTCACTAATGAGCTAAATGTTTTGCTAGAAGGTGCTTGGATATGTCTAAATAAGCACAAAGGTGGGAATAGGGAGTGTATTAACCTTTCTTTGTGGTATCCAAGATAATAAAAAAATTTGCAATTGCATTACCAATGCTTTATAATATCTGAGGGTCCCAAAACTCTAATGGAGAGAGTAAAGATGCATCCAAATTATAAACATGGAAAAGTCTTCTTCGCTGCGGTGGAATCTATATGAACCCATGGCTTCATGAATAACCCAGTCGAATTCATGAAATATGGTCCTCCATGAAATATGTGATCTCTCTCCTCTATATTGTTGAATCTGGTAGTGAAGAAACCCTTGGACCCCAACTTGAGGTCAAGATCCCCTTTGAGTATCGACATTTTTCGGATCCAACTCAATTGGGTTTTTCTAGGGGGAAAAGACCTAAACATTTGCATATTATCAAATGCTTTCACATATATTCAATCATTTTCCTTATTTTTTATGATGGGATTTCCAAGAGGGAAGCTTTGACTGTCGAGGAAGGTAGGAAGAATTAGCTTTTGGATTGATCATGATTGAAGTCACAGAGGTAGTGGCTAAAGTTTCATTGTTGATCATATTAGTTAGGTTTGCCTCCCACTATGGGTTGGAATTTCCAATTTGCACAAGGTGGCCTAATTGGCCTAGCAAGCCATTGTCTTTATGTAGAGCGGCCTCCTCCACCCACCATGGGGCAATCATTAAAGGGAAAGACTTTGAAGGCTGACATAAAAAAACTGGAAGCAGAGGTTGCAAAAAAATGTCTATTATTAAGTACAAGTAAAATAAAGATAATATTAAGAATATCATTAAGTAAAAATAAAAAATAAAAATAAAAAATTTGGGAAGTGATGAAATATTAGAGAGAAAAAAAAAAACTAAAACATTTTGAACTTAAAATATAAATTTAACTTCTCATCGGAAATTTTCAGCTTCATCTTTTAATGTCGAATTAATGATATGGTTTAATTTTCCCATGGAATATATTAATAAATTAATTAAGATTAATGGCAAGGATGCATTTTTACAATTCCTGCTGGTGTCTCGTTTCAATGTCAACGTGTTTCTATCTTGGAAGAAAGTGAGCCATGGGCATGCGAGGATCCAATTGTTTTGAACATGGAAGGTTAGAAAAAGAAGATGTCATACACGATGTTGATCTGAAGAGCCCTTCCTATGCGACGACCAAGTTGTGTTGGCCGTGAAAGGTTTAAAAAGATGTCGTACGTGATGTTAATCTGAAGCTTTGGTAACTCCATGGAGACGATGAACCATCCAAATAAGTATAACTTTAAATTTGGTGAGAAATGATCAAAGAAGCATACCTTTGGATTTTTAGTAGAATAAAAATTAAAGGAAACAATGTCAACCAGCAAGCAATGAATTAGTGTCGCTCGTTACTTCACTTTTTATTCATTTAGTTAACAGCATTTTTGCGACTTTACGGGTTCAATTCTGTGGACTCTCTTCAAGACATCTTTTCAGTAGATCAATCTATACACATATTTTTTTGCAGGGGATATACCTATACAAATACTCCTGGATATAGCAGGACCCATGAATTGACTCCTGGATATAGCAGGACCCATGAATTGACTCATTAGACAAAGGAGGGTGGATCTATCTATACAAATCTTCCTCGATGTAGCAGGACCCATGAATTGACTCCTTAGACAAGGGAGCGATTTTAATATTCCTGGATACAGCAGGGCCCATGAATTGACTCGTGAGACAAGGGAGGGATTTCAATATTCCTGGTTATAGCAGGACCCATGAATTGACTCCTTAGACAAGGAAGGGATTTAATATTTGGTGAAGGAACGTTTGACTAAACAAATCTCGAAATACAGTCATCTTGATGATGGGTGACAGCGGTTTCGTCCAGATATATATGCGACTGATCTTCAAGAATTCTCTCACAAGAAAATTATAATATGGCAGAAATCTTAGAACAGAGATACATTTACAAATTGAACGTTATTCACCATTTCACCATTATTCACCATTGTTCGTAACAATCCTTGCTTACCATTGACCATAGAGCCTGCAGTATTACCCTGGTTTTTGTTTAGCAAGTTGAAGTCCTGGATCTTTTTCATTCTTGCTTCACAGAAATTCCTCCATATTTGGCAAATTGAAACCCTCGACTTGTTTGGGTCTTGTATGACCGAAACTTCCTATCAGGCCTAGTACAGTAAATTCTGCCACGATATTTAACCAATCTGAAGGCAACCAACAACTAATGGAAACTTCTGTGTGGGAACTTGACGAAAACAATGTTTCTTAGATGTTTCGTAACATAAAATACAAATTCACATCAGCAAGGTTTTAAAACGGTCCAAATTCCAATTTATGTAAATCACTAGCACAATCACATCTACCAATGTGATTGATAAATGATAAATGGCAGATAGGTGTATATGAAACATATATACAAACACATTTTCCAATGTAATTGATATAGGCCATAAGCTTATATGAACCACATTAATAATTATTATAAGTATTTAGGATTATTAATAACTATATAAATATTAACAACCACATTATTTAT
>APFE030195217.1:316541-327524 GCA_000404065.3 Pinus taeda | reverse complement strand
ATAATCAGCCGGATGCAGGTGGAATTCGAGCTCATTAATGGCGTTTAATAGGACCATTGACGCTTAACCCTACCAGCTACTCGCCAACGATATTAACCACGCCCAGACTTGGCACATGAAGGTTCACCTAAGGCGAGAGCAGGTCCACCCTGCAGGATGACTTAAATGCTTGTTCTGGCCGAGAGAAGGCAGCTGATAGTTTAAGCATGGCGCATTCGGCCTTCAACCCCATTGTTTGCCCCCCTTCCTTAAGCATATGCCCACTCCAAGCAGGAATCCCTTGTAGTAGAACTGTCTCTCAAATTTGCTGTTGGCTCCTTTGTTGTCTTGATTTTGGAAATGGGTTTCATTTCTCCCATTCCCAGCTCTACTCTTTGAACCATGTTCAGGAATCCACTGTGCATTCTCTACTTCCCATCCCTCAGCCCAATTCTTCTGAGCTTCCGATTTGCCGCTTAACCATGTTTCGTCACTACATGAGAAGCCGCCATGGATGCAGCCGAGGTGGTCGTGTGCACTCTCAGGCAACTCATTCCGTTGATCAACCTCTGTCACCTGCCCCTCCGCCTTCATCTCAAACTAATTCTCCCCCTCCCAACCCGCCCCATAAACCCTTTCCGCACAATGCTTTCTAATCGACACATTACAAATTTCAAAGTAACCTGAATAGGCCCATGCTAATATCACCATCATATTCTCTGAAGAAGAAGCTCAACCTCATGTTCCAGTGCGTACCTTGGCAGAGCATTCTTAGGACGTTCGCAGAATTGCTGGCAGTCATGGCTCTGAGAAGAACTCGGTAGAAGAAGGCAAGGTTGCAAGGCATGGCAGATAGCATGAAGATGGTGATATTGCAGGGGCCACACTGCAACCAAGTGGCAGCACTCATGGCATCACGGTTTCAATGGCTTTTGCTAGTAGCTCAAGTGGCACCCATCAAGCGTTGTATCCTCTAGGTGGCAGCGCGGCTGGTGACATGGAGAAGGATGGCGAAATTTGGTATGGAAATGCTTGCTCGGTTGTTGAGGAGTCATCGGACCAAGAAGTCCCCATGTAACGCCACTTGGACTCCCTCGTGTCATCTCAAAGTTTTACTGCTTACTGGTTCGGTTCGGGAAAAAAGGGTGTCCATGCATTTCACATGCATACTGTGGGTGTAAGTAGGGGTAACCCTGCTATCGAAACCCCAATGGATTATGAACTGAAGAAAATAATGTTAAACCCAAGGCACTAATATTATAAACCCAACATTGGTAAACCTTAATATAAATATTAGAAAGACAAAAATAAACATGGTTTATTTTCATGGTGAGAGAATCTGTGTCACAATGTGACATTCAACCATGGTTGGCCATGGTTGCCTATGATTAACAATGGTTGACCATGAACGATATTATAAACCTAAGGGAATAATAAACCCAAGGTGTTGATATTATAAACCACAAGGAATAATAAAACTAAGGTATTAATACAAAAACCCTAAGGGATTATGAACCCAAGGGAATAATATTAAACCCATTGGATTGATATTATAAACCCAACATTGCTAAACCCAAACATAAACACTACAAACACTAAAATAAACATGGTTTATTTTCATGGTGAGTCAATCATTGTCAAAATGTGACATTCAACCAAGGGACTAATATTATAAAATGAACATTGGTAAACCCAAATATAAATACTACAAATACTAAAATAAACATGGGTTATTTTGATAGTGAGACAATTCTTGTCACAATGCGACACTCAACCATGGTTGACGATGTTTGGCTATGATTGACAATGGTTTACCATGATTTATATTATCAACCAAAGGGAATAATAAACCCAGGGGATTGATATTATAAACCGAAATGAATAATAAACCCAAGGGATAAATACTAAAACCCAAGGGATTATGAAGCCAAGGGAATAATATTAAACCCATGGGACCAATATTATAAACTTCACATCAAGTAAAGGCAAATATCAATACTACAAACACTAAAATAAACATATGTTATTTTGATGGTGAGACAATCCTTGTCACAATGTGACATTCAGACATGGTTCACCATTTTTGGCTACAATTTATATTATAAACCTAAGGGTATAAAAAAAACCAAATTTTGATATTATAAACGCAGATGAATAATAAACCGAAGGGAGTAATACTAAAAGCCTAAGGGAATATGAACCCAAGGGAACAATATTAAGCGCAAGGGACTAATATTATAAACCCAATATTACAAACACTAAAATAAACATGTTTTATTTTCATGGTGAGACAATCTTTGTCAAAATGTGACATTCAAGCATGGGACTAATATTATAAACTCAACATTGGTAAACACAAATATAAATACTACAAACACTAAAATAAACATGGTTTATTTTGATGGTGAGACAATCCTTGTCCTAATGCAACATTCAAACATGGTTGACCATGGTTGGCTATGATTGACAATGGTTGACGTTGATTGATATTATAAACCTAAGGGAATAGTAAACCCAACTTATTTGCATTATAAATCCAAATTAATAATAAATCCAAGGGATTAATACTAAAACCGCTAGGGATTATGAACCCAAGGGAATAATATTAAGCCCAAGGGACTAATATTATAAACCAAACATTTGTAAACACAAATATAAATATTACAAAGAGTAAAATAAACATGATTTATTCATGGTGAGACAATCCTTGTGATGATGTGACATTCAACTATGGTTGACCATGATTGATATTATAAACATAAGGTAATAATAAATCCAAGGGATTGATATTATAAACCCAAACGAATAATAAACCCAAGGGATTAGTACTAAAACCCCAAGGGATTATGAACCGAAGGGAATAATATTAAACCCAAGGGACTAATATTATAAACCCAACGTATATAAAGAACCCAACGTAAATAATGTTAAACCCAAGGGACTAATATTATAAACCCAACATTGGTAAACCCTAATATAAATATTAGAAAGACAAAAATAAACATGGTTTATTTTCATGGTGAGAGAATCCTTGTCACAATGTGACATTCAACCATGGTTGGCCATGGTTGCCTATGATTGACAATGGTTGACCATGATCGATATTATAAACCTAAGGGAATAATAAACCCAAGGCATTGATATTATAAACCCCAAGGAATAATAATATTATAAAATGAACATTGGTAAACCCAAATATAAATACTAAAAATACTAAAATAAACATGGTTTATTTTGACGGTGAGACAATTCTTGTCACATTGCGACATTCAACCATGGCTGACAATGTTTGGCTATGATTGACAATGGTTTACCATGATTTATATTATCAACCAAAGGGAATAATAAACCTAAGGGATTGATGTTATAAACCCAAATCTATAATAAACCCAAGGGATTATGAAGCCAAGGGAATAGTATTAAACCCATGGGACTAATATTATAAACTTCACATTGAGTAAAGGCAAATATCAATACTACAAATACTAAAATAAACATAGTTTATTTTGATGGTGCAACAATCCTTGTCACAATGCGACATTCAAACATGGTTCACCATGTTTGGCTACGATTTATATTATAAACCTAAGGGAATAAAAAAACCCAAATTTTGATATTATAAACCCAAATGAATAATAAACTGAAGGGAGTAATACAAAAACCCAAAAGGAATTTGAACCCAAGGGCACAATATTAAGCCCAAGGGACTAACATTATAAACCCAATATTACAAACACTAAAATAAACATATTCTATTTTCATGGTGAGACAATCTTTGTCAAAATGTGACATTCAAGCATGGGACTAATATTATAAACCCAACATTGGTAAACCCAAATATAAATACTACAAACACTAAAATAAACATGGTTTATTTTGATGGTGAGACAATTCTTGTCACAATGCAACATTCAACCATGATTGACCATGTTTTGCTATGATTGACAATGGTTTATAGTGATTGATATTATAAACCAAAGGGAATAATAAACCCAACGGATTGATATTATAAACCCAAGGGATTAATACTAAAACCCCAATGAACAATAAACGCAAGGTATTAATACTAAAACCCCAAGGGATTATGAACCCAATGGAATAATATTAAACCCAAGGGCCTAATACTATACACCCAACAATCGTAAACCCAAATGTAAATATTACAAAGACCAAAATAAACATGATTTATTTTCTTGGTGAGACAATATTTGTCAAAATGGGACATTCAACCACGGGACTAATATGGTAAACCCAAATATAAATATTACAAACACTATAATGAACATGGTTTATTTTCATGTTCAAACAATCTTTGTCAAAATGCAACGTTCAACCATGGGACTAATATTATAAACCCGAATTTGGTAAACCCAAATATAAATACTACAAACACTAAAATAAACATGATTTATTTTGACGTTGAGACAATCCTTGTCACAATATGAGAATCAACCATGGTTGACCATGATTGATATTATAAACTTATGGGAATAATAAACCCAAGGGATTGATATTACAAACCAAAAGGAATAATAAAACTAAGGGATTAATACTAAAACCCCAAGGGATTATGAACTGAAGGGAATAATATTAAACCCGTGGGACTAATATTATAAACCCAATATTGATAAACCCAAATATAAATACTACAAACAGTAAAATAGACATGGTTTATTTTGATGGTGAGACAATTCTTGTCACAATGCGACATTCAACCATGATTGACCATGTTTTGCTATGTTTGACAATGGTTTATAGTGATTGATATTATAAACCAAATGGAATAATAAACCCAAGGGATTGATATTATAAACCCAAGGGATTAAAACTAAAACCCCAATGAACAATAAACGCAAGGGATTAATACTAAAATCCCAAGGGATTATGAACCGAATGGAATAATATTAAATGGAAGGGCCTAATACTATAGACCCAACAATCGTAAACCCAAATGTAAATATTACAAAGACCAAAATAAGCATGATAAATTTTCATGGTGAGACAATATTTGTCAAAATGGGACATTCAACCACGGGACTAATATGGTAAACCCAAATATAAATATCACAAACACTGTAATGAACATTGTTTATTTTCATGTTCAACCAATCTTTGTCAAAATTCGATGTTCAACCATGGGACTAATATTATAAACCCGAATTTGGTAAACCCAAATATAAATACTACAAACACTAAAATAAACATGATTTATTTTGACAGTGAGACAATCCTTGTTACAATGTGAGAATCGACCATGGTTGACCATGATTGATATTATAAACTTATGGGAATAATAAACCCAAGGGATTGATATTATAAACCCAAAGGAATAATAAAACTAAGGGATTAATACTAAAACCCCAAGGGATTATGAACCGAAGGGAATAATATTAAACCCATGGGACTAATATTATAAACCCAATATTGATAAACCCAAATATAAATACTATGAACACTAAAATAAACATGGTTTATTTTTATGGAGAGACAATTGGTGGGCCGCAGTATTGCAGCAATAATGCTGCAACTCCTGGGACTCCCTTCTTTAATTTTTTCAACCCGGTAGTTCGTAACAAACTTAGAAGCTACGGTGTTGTATGCACAAGTACTAGCTCTTGCCGCAGCTGTCACTTGGTTAGCTGGCACAAGTCCACTAGGGGCTTAAGACAACTTCTATGAGTTCTGAGAAGAAGCCTTTTAATTGATGGATGAAAGCTATCTCAAAGGAAGCTAATCTACTTGCAGAAAGAAACTGAAAAACTGAAAGGAAATGCAAACCCTAGCAAACCCTAATTTTACCAGCTAGCCCTACTAATGCGAGAAAGAGGATGTAAGCTATTGAAAGAGATGCCATTGAATTCTAGGAAGGTAAAATGAATGTGTCTAAGTTATCACTATCTGAAGAAAACATCTTTTTGTATTTTTGAATAAGTTGTCAGAATTATCATGCATGTGCTTTCACTGTTTTGACTGTGCAGAGGTGGATCGGTGAGAGAAAATGCTTGCAAGAGATTGGGAAGGTTTGGAGAGGGCCTAAGGGGTCCCTAGTTCCAGAGAGTTTCACAGAGTTTGGCTATCAAGAAACCAATTTCGTGAGCTTCTACAGGAATTCTGCAGGGGTTCTACAGATGTTCTGGAATTTCTACAGGATGTCTGTAATTTTCTACAAGATGTTCAGAAATGGGATTTTGGAGGATGGATGGAGGGAGAAAGATGAAGGAGTGGGTATCAAGGTGAGATAATGGTGTGAGGAGGTCTAGGCCTTGGGGGATGGAGCTGAAAAGTGGCGAGGATGGTTGGATTTGTTCAAGGCGGAGTGGAGCAAAGTTGCGCAAAAATATAGGAATTAGGGCAAAGTGAGCAAATGGAAAACGTGAGGCAAGAATCCGGGTTGGAGGATGGAGCAGATGGGATTGATGGAGTACAGGTGAATGGAGAGGTATTACAGGCACTCTACAAGTTATTTTTCGAATTTGACAAATGAAGACTTGGAAAATCAAGAACCTAATTACTTTGACCTAATCTGACCTAGATAACAGCAAAGGAAATGAATAGAAGTCTATTTGCAGTGAAATCATATGAAGTAACTATGTAACTGTGCAATCATGAACCTAAGCATGCAACCACAACTGATATCAACTTCCTTAAATGAAAATCTAACACTAATAATTGCATGGCGGAGCAAAGATAGTGTTTTTGGTGGCAGCAAGGTCACCTTTGTCCCAGCTCACGATCCCACTGAGGGAGATGTGAGATCAGAGGTGCTTGATGGCCTTTTTCTGAATATCTTCTCTGTTTTTAACCTATCAAATCAATCTGAACATAAAAACCTTTTTAATCATCAAACGCAATCTAAATAACAAAACGAAATTTAAATCTAAATAGCAGATTTTATTCTAAGAATGCAGCAAAAACACATAAAGGTAAACAAAGGAGGTACTGGGCACTTGAGATGGGACTAACCCCAAGAGCTACAGCCTCCTAAGAGAGATTAGAGCTGGTGCAAAGCTGGATTCATCTTTATTGATCAAAAGAATAGTTACATTCCAAAACTGTCCACAAGGAAAACTTGAAAATGTGCTGAAATGCAGAGCTCAACTACTGCCTAAAAAATGACTAAAAACCGAACTACAGACTAGCTAAGTTCTGCCTACAAAGTGACTAACTGAAATGAGGCCCTAAGCCTTTTTATTTATACAAATTGATGACCCCAATAGCCCTCCTAAACTTTAGGAACTTGGCTGCCAAAACTTGTAGTTAACAACAACTTTACTAGCCCTTGCTCGATTGCTCTTGTCGTAATTGATTTAGTGGCCCTTAAACTCTGAGCTAATGGTGGAGAATTCGAGGTAAGGGCCCATAAATGAAGGGGACACCTTCCTACAAATCTCTCCATGAATTTGGCTACCAAGTGCTCATTTAAACCTTTGATTTTGTCTCCAATTTGACCAAAAAGACTTCATAAAGCACACATTAGACTTGTTGGCATAATGACTAACCCATTCACTCTATTAGCATAAATATAATAAAAAACATGCAATAGACTAATGAGAATGGTGGATTAAGTCGAATTAGGAGGCTGAATGAGCCCATATAATTATCCATTTTTGGGGCTCATCATCACCCCCATATTGAAAGTGTTTCTCATCCTCTGAGAAACTAATCTATCTCTTCATCTTTGATGCCCCTAGTGGCCTCTCTGTCATGCCAAGCTTCTGAAGTGATGTCCTCTTCTCGGTCATGAAACCATGCTTTTCTTTCTACTTCTTTCCACTACCTGTGCTCCTTTCCTTGTAGCAGTTTTGTTAGTGCCTCAACCTCAGCCTGGAACTTGACCTCTCTTTGTTGTTCATCAGATGTTTCCTTATCTTTCCTTATTCCTGTGATTGTTTGGCTGCCTTTTCCTCCAACTTCTCGGTCTCTCTTAGCTTAGCCCGAGTTTCCTGTAGAGAATTGTCATCTTCCTGTAGAATTGTCTCAGCTTCCTGTAGAGCTGTCTTTGAATCCATCATCTGAATTATCTTTCTCCAAGTCAAGGTTTTTGGCTTCCTCATTCATAGGTGATGGATATCTTTGAAGGAGACTCTCCCTTTTATTTAGCTGTGGTGTCCTCAATTGTAATTGGCTCCTTTGATTGTGGCTGGGTTTGCCAGCTTTTATCTGCATGCTCCTTCTTGCCTTAAAGTACATGGAAGGCTCCCTTTTTCACTTCCCTTTTTGCTGTGGACATGTGCTTAAGGTAGCCAGCACAGCTGCTGCCTCCCTGGCCAAAATCTCAGGTGATTTCTCCTTTTTTTGCTCTATTTCCATACTTCCTGTAGAAAGTCCTGTGTCGATTGTTTTCAGACTTCCTGTAGAAACTGTTTTCGGACTTCCTGTAGAAATTGTTTTCAGACTTCCTCTAGAAACTGTTTTGGCTTGTCTGGATGGATGTGGCTTTCCTTTTAATTCATGTTTGGATGCCTTGGTTGTGCCCTCCTTTGTTTGGAATTTTTCAGTCCTCTCTACTCTATTCTGCAATATTTTTTCTGGGGTGTTTGTGCCATTGTTCCTCCCACAGTTTTAGGCTGAGCAATTTGGCCCATTTCTCCTTTTCCTCTTTGTTCTTGTTGTGCCTGAGTGTCTTGTGTTTCTTCATCATTGGTTTTCTCACCTTTTTCAATGTGTTCTTTCTTCCTTACTGCTAGATGGGGTGATATTTTTGGCCAAAACTATGATATTGTCATCCCGAGACATGTTTCGGAAGATTTCCCATGATATGGGGATAGTGTAGGTGTGGAGGATGTCTTCTACTAATAGTTTGATGAGCCCATGATGGGCCAAATCGTCTGGAATCCCTTCATTCATTTTTGTGGCACATTCACTTAGTGACTGCAGAAGAAAATAGGGAATGCTTAACTTCTTTTCTGGAGGTGAATCAATTCCATGTCTAAGTTCACGCAGCAACCTAAAATGATAACCATGGATAATGTTGAATTATGAATCCCCCTGGCATGGTGAGAGTGCTCCCTTTCTCTTATGCTTTGGTCAAAAAAGGAAATGTTGTTTATGGTTTCCCCCTAGACTCAAGGAAGAATTCCTCGGCTATTTGATATCAATGAACAATAATTCCTTGGTTTCAAGACTTTTGCTGCCCAAATACTCGGTCGTCCGTGTATAACAAGAAGACTTAGGTTTCCACAGACAAGGTACAACACTTTAATTTTTACTCCCAACATACATACAAATGTGCAAGTTCATTTTTATTTTTTAATGTACAGCTAGCCGCCACAGTTCTTTATATTTTTTACAAGAGAAAAAATGTTTTAACAGGAACTGTGGAGGAGAATATTGATGCAGAATCGACTGAGAAATTCCATGCAACACAGGAAAACTATTGTTTTTGACTCACGACAAACTTGTCTCTAACCCTCCAATTCAAAACAACTCAATTCATCACCTTTTTCTAGTATATCATGCATGGAAGAGTGTTTTCGATCCTACCTCTCTCAGGACTCCAAATCTGTCAAAGAAAAACCAGGCTTCTCTCTTTCGGAAGGCTATGTCGTACTTCCTGTAGAACTTCTTCCTGTAGAACTCTTGCCGGCTTCTGAAGGATGTCACTGCGCCTCTGAACTAGCCCGGTACGCGGGATAATTTTGAACCAAGCTGAAAAGCTCAGTGGAGGACGACAGGTTAACAAATTGTGGGAGCAGAGGACGCATACTTCAGATAAGAACGTTGCAAGTGCAAATGAATCAGCGGGTGGTGAGAGTCAGCTAAGCATTTTTTTAATTACGGCATGATTCTGGTGAGGGAGTGAAGTGGCCAGGGGTATGTGGCCACATGCAGACTGTAGTGCTATCATGAACTGCATGTTCTCTTCTTGATCAGTTGCACTGGAGTTCAAACGGCCAACACTCCCTATTCTTTTTAATTTTCACGTGAGTCGACTGTCCACGTATACTGCATGATTTCTGGCTGAGTGCTAGAGAAGGCACTGTCGAGTTAACTTTGTTAGATTTTTGGCTTAATCCCACCATTTCATTCATTTAAGCACTTTCGAATCATATTGATGCAAATAGAGGAACTGGTTTAGACACATACCTGTAAGTCGACGTGCTGCTGGGTCCTTTTTGCTGCTGCATGCATTTGTTTCTGTGGTTGCATGATGGCTTGGTGGCTGATTCATGACTATTTTTTCTTGTGCAGGTATTCTCTGGCTAGATCTAAGCTACAGGAATTTGTTTCAACGTTCAGATCTACACCCCTCAAGCTATTGATGCTGAATTTTTCCAAGACAGCAACTTGTTTTTTCCATTGCTCCTGAACGATAGATCGGATCGAGCTAAAACTTTCCGGGCATGTTTCTATCATCATTATGCACCTCCTAGAGCGAAATGGTGGTCAATGGATGCACGAATTTCAAGAAAAATGGAAAATGGCTGAAGATTACATAGATCAATTTCTCGGAAACCATGCATTAGAATCGGTTGAAACTACTTGCGTAGGTTACTGTCACCTATATCCATCTCCCCATGAAACAGGTTTTGAAACGGATGCACGAATATGGAGAAAATACAAAAATGGCTGAAGGTGATGGAGACTTATTTCTTGGAAACCGTGCACCAGAATTGGTTGAAATTGCTCGGGCATGTTGCCATCATCCCTATACAAATCCCCATGTAACAATTCTACAAATGGATGCATGGTTTTCAAGTTAGGGAAAAAACAAATTTCAGCACTATGTATTTTTGCTTCCAAGCATTCTACAGTTTTTTGCATGGTAAGAAAAAAATGAGCTTAGGCTATGATGCAAACATGGAAATGATGGAGGAGGAGTTTGAAGATTGCAGGAGGACTTATGAATCCTTTAGGAAGCTATGATGTTCGCCAAACCTTCTTTTTGAAATCCATTTCTAGCTGTTGTATAGGTAAATCCCCTCTACGGATAGAGGCGATCCCTACTAGCCCAACAGGGGTCTAGCAACAATCGAACAATGCTACACCGCAGGTTCCTAGTTG